>JAUCBJ010007180.1:0-82158 GCA_032718475.1 Nemertoderma westbladi
ATCCCAGATGCGATTTAATAGAATCCTATTGTATAGCTTTGCAGCAATCGAGATCAATGAGATTCCCCGAAAAGAACCATCGAGTGTTAGGTTGCCCTTCTTGGGATCTGGCATCAACTTATTTGTTTTCATTTCTTGTGGGACTCTTGTTGTTCGGTACATGTCTACTATGATGGGATAGATGAGCTTTAAACACTCAGGTATTTTAAAGACCTCAGGGGGAACACCATCTACTCCACTGGCACGATTGGTCTTAATGCTCTTTGCAGCAGCCTTCACTTCTGCAAATGAGATATCGCCAATGGGAATATCTGGGAGTACAGACTTTTACTTCTATAAAGTTAACAGGCAATACCCTGTCATTGTTGAGGAGCTTTTCAAAGTGGGTTTTCCAACCATTGAGGCGATCGGCTGGTGATTCAGCCTTAACCTTGGTGGTTGGTTGGCTTTTCCGCTCAGTAAGCAGGTTGATAGATTCCATGCCTGGGATGATTGCCTGCCGTCGTCAGCATCATTGATGGCATCAACCTGTTGGTTTATTAGCTCCTGTAGATTAGCAGAGTACTGCCTGTTCAGGGACCTAGAAGCAGCCTTAACTGCATTCTTGGCCGCTGTAGTCTGTTTGAGTCGGGACTCTTTCTGCGCCTTATGAAGGTCATTTCGGCACTTCTGAATTTTGTTGTCAGTCCAGGGGGCCCTTTTCTTGTTTCGAAGGTATACAGGAACTATTTCTGCAGCTGCTAACTTAACTGCTTCTGTAAAGGCAGTATAGCCCTCACAGTGATCTGCCGCCTCAGAGGCAAGAGCCTCATACCTGTTGCTCAGCTGTAGTGTGAAGCTGGATCTCACACTTGGCTGTTGCAACAGAGAGGACCAGTCATGCCGCGGCAAGGCAGATTTCGTTGTTCTGCTAGCACACAGACTAAGTCTTACCTTGGCCACAATAAGGCGGTGATCACTGGAGAAGGGTCGAAGTGTAAATGCATTACAGTCTTGTATAGAGCTCCTGTATTTCCTACGAAACAGAATATGGTCTATCTGGGACTTGTGACCACTGGGTCCACTATGAGTCCATAGCTTTCCAGTTCGCTTCTTGAACTGGGTTCCAGACGAAAACAATCCATTTCCAGAGATAGGACAATTTGGTCCTAGGACAATTCGGTCCCGGACAATTCGGTCCCATTTATTTAGTGTTTTGGGACCGAATTGTCCGGGACCGAATTGTCCGGGACCGAATTGTCCTACATCCGGTAGCCAATGGCGTGATTTTAATACAGGGGTTATATGTTCTCGTTTTCGAACTCCACAGAGTCGTCTCGCAGCACTATTTTTGACATATTGAAGTTACTTGGTGTTTGTGAGTTAAATTATCTATCTAACAGCGTTAATTACAGCGCCGGAGGTATTATAAAACTGGGGCGGCAGACGATCGTGTGAAATATAATATTTATAAAAAGGGACGAAAATTTTTTTTTTTAACAAATCGCTACTCCATTATAATTTAGTGTATTGCGCCAAAAGTACCTGTAAAAAGTATCAAATTAACTCCGCTATCTTTTATCTTAACATATATATTTAAAATTACGAATTTTAAGGGTCGAATTGTGTCCGCGTAATTCCACTGGCCTCTAGTGGCCGGACCTCCGCATTGCTAATGTAATCCATAGTGGGGGTTGGGGGGTGCTTTTTTGCCGAGTCAGCTCTCGGGGCAAATACCACACCCTGGTTTGCCATTCCACAGGGTGGGTGTCGCAATGGAGTCAGATATGAGGCCCATCACCCATATCTACTCTGGCAAAGCACATGACCCACCATTGGCTGTTGCAGCTCATCTGCTGGGTCATGCCCTGTACCCTTGCTGCCAGGTGCAGGTCGCAGCGAAGTGCTTTCAGAGTGAAGACATGAGAACACTCTACTCCTGACCAGCCATTGGTAGATCACCATCTGCCTGGTCAATATTGGCCATTTCGACCCCTGCAGCCAACTATATGGGTCCTTAACGTCCAGTGATAACCACTAGGGCGTCCTGTGATCCCCGAACGAAGGGGGTCCTAGTTACGAGTGACCAGTTTTGCACCTAGTAAGAGGATCTATGCGGTTCTACAGGTGCCGCTTACTCTGCAACTTTATGCTGCATTGGAGAGTGGCATAGTTTGTCGTGTGATCAATAGGACCTAGAATACCTGGACCTGACCTGATCGTGCACTTAGTGCACAAATGGCCCTTAAATAGTGTACATTTTGTCGATATTTCAGGCACTGTGGTATTTCCAGTGCTATTCATCGGTAGAATGTTATTCTTTGGACTAAAGTGTGTTTACAGTAGCGAGTCGCAGTTGTGAAAGTTACCCTGCCTCTGTAGCAAGAACCTCCAGTAATTCTAAACCCTTGGGACGGACAGTGGAGTGACTCGCGCTGGTTATTGTTGTCGTTGTGTAGCTACTACATTGGCGAGAGGCACAGTGACGACAGTACAACAGCACTGAGGATCTTGTGCTGTCCGGGGGTACTGAGGGGGAGGCAGCTGGCGACCGCTAGCCTAAATATCATTAATTATAATATCGATAAACTCATATAGCAGCTATGACTGAGTTAATAGAAAATGATCTTGGTATCAGGGAGCGATATACCCTACCATTGCAGGCATTTGTTGATAGTTTAATAAGCGGCGACGCTAGTCAACCTACTACAGAGGACAATGGCCGTTATATCGAACCGCCAATGTCAAAGGAACAGCTAACTGAGTAACTGGACCGGTAACGGATAATATATGTATAATTATACATTATATGTATAATTGTATAATTGTATAATTATACTTCTATACTACTGTGGCCTCTTCACCTAGTGGATGCTCTCCTTCGCCCCTATTGGCTAATAACCTACTTCACGCCTCTCCCCTCTCTGGGAGTGTTTCCCCCCCCCCCCCCCCCTGTTGGCCCCTGCTGGTTGTTTCCCCTTCCGAGGTGGTTTGACCTCTAACCTCCCTTTGTGTGGCTTTGGGGTTTGTGTTGTCCCCAGTGTTGGTTGTGATACGAGATTAGTTATTGCTAATCTCGTATCTCCAACATATTGCTGAAAAGGTGCCACTTCCCATTTTATGAGGGTAATGCGGCGGAATTGAATCCGCTTACACTCCCCCCCCCCATGCTATCTTCCCGGTGAGAAGATAGCATCACCTACAAGTGCGCTTCAATTCCGCTGGAACCCGATCTACTATCGGGTGTGGGGTGGAGTTCTTTTCTCGGAGTCGGCTTTCCAGGCCGCTCCCTCTGGGTATGATATTGCTACCCCTTCTTGGTGCAACCGCAACCTATGTTGCACCAAGACATCTGACGTCTCCGTTCGAGACAATTGTGGACTCCTCACACAATTTTAAAAACTCCTCACTCTGAACTCGCTCTCAATCTCACTCTCCCTTACTCTTCCTCTCTCCCTGCTCGCTCCCCACACTTGAATTGCACCCGTATCACTTTCCACATGCGTCAACACCTCCTCTCAATATCTCCATGTGCTCCTGTACTCTCTACCACTCCCAAAGGTGCCAAATTTTCTTATGCTACCCCTCTCTGTGCTATCATTCTATCTACCTTGCTACTTACTTCTTACTTACTACTTACTATGTAACTCTCTTACTACTAACTCTATTAACTCTACTAACTTCTACTAACTCTACTAACTCTCTAACTCTACTAACTCTCTAACTCTACTAACTCTCTCTAACTCTACTAACTCTCTAACTACGTGGCGCTTTCTGGTGCCCACAACCCCTCTACTACTACTTCTCATGCGCTATCGAGCCTACATACCACCTCTACTCTCTTTCTACGTGGCGCTTTCGGTGCCCACAACCTCTAACTCTCTCGGTACTATGTACCCTGCTACTCCGGTACTAGTATGTACCCTGCTACTACTCGTGGTATGTCAATATACCACACTCCCTATCTTCTGCCTACTTCTAACTCTCCCGGTACTACGTACCCTCCTACTCCCGTGGTATGTTTATATACCACACTCCCTATACCTCCCTACTTCTAACTCTCCTGGTACTACGTACCCTCCTACTCCCGTGGTATGTCTATATACCACACTCCCTATTCTGCCTACTTCTAACTTCTTACTAACTTCTACTCTTCCTAACTTCTCTAACTTTCTACTACTACTTACTATCTAACTCTTACTAACTTCTAACTCTACTTACTATCTAACTTCTTACTAACTATTACTTTCTAACTTTCTACTTATTTTATTATTTTATTATTTTATTTTATTTATATTTATGTGTGGGAAGGGCGTCTCGCCCTCATTCCCACCCCCCTCAGTCCAACACATTGGACGACTAAACTCTAAGGTGCCCCTTCTTCCAGTAGGCACTCTCCCACTGCCCCCCTATACGTCCTCTTATCCTTCGCCACACTCTCCTTGCCAATTCCAACTCTCTAGGAATTGATTCTCCCTCTTCCGCCACCCTAAGATCGGGTCTTCCCGCCGCCTTCTTGATTTCCTCATGGTCCCCTGGCAGCAAAATGCCACCCTTCATCTTGTCGTCTCCTGGCGGTAGAATGAAAAGAAATCGAAAGAATAGATAGAACAGAATGGATAATACTAATCCTATCCCTTTCCACCCTGTCTTCTTATTTGACCTCCCCCTTTTCGGTATGCCTCTCAACTGGACCGGCGTCTCCTCCGACACTCCACCGGACACTCCTCCGGAACTCCTCCGGACATCTCGCCGTCCACTCTTCTCCATCCTCATACCGATACTTGCCGGGAACATCCTTGTTCCATCCCATCGTCTCTAAGTCTTCCGCGTCGAATCCATTCTCCTCCGCCCACTCTCTTGCTGTTACTTCCCCTCCTAACTTATCTACCGACGGTATTTCTCTGGAACTATCCTCTATCCTTTCACCACGCTCCACTATGCGTGGTTCCAGATCTATACCCAACTCCTGGTATCCTTCCCCGGGCCGCTTCTCACATGGGACCTCCCCATCGCCCGTCTCTGGTTTCTCCTCTACGTCCTTAACGGTGCCTGATAGCATGCACCCTGATGTCTCCGACACCCTGGATGGAATCTTGGTTTTAATTGGGCCGCTAAGCGTCCATCCGAACGGCGTGAGAATCGCCGTCGGATCCCGCTGCTTATTCTCTCCGAATATGGTCCTTACTCTCTCGTGGGCCGTCGGACAATCCATTCCGACTATGATGGATACCTTCGAGACGTCCACTTCCGGTATTGAGAAATCGATATCGTCCAGGAACCGGTATTGCTCGACCTCGATCTTAGTTGGTCTCCTGGCATTTATGTTGATCGATTCTATTATCTGAATGGGGTCGATGGTCGCCCCATAGTCACATCCTGGTGCTATTGCTGATATCTCGCACCGTCCCGTCCTCATCTCCAGGACCTCATCCTTACTCGAGATAGTAGTTACCGCCATCCTACTCGGCCTCGTCTGTAACCCTATCTCCTCGGCCACCCAATTCTCCACCAGCGTGAAGGCTGCTCCGCTGTCGACCAGCATCAATGTTGTGACTGATCGGCCGCCCTTTCCTGATATCCTCACTGGTACTACCCCGAGTAGTACTTTCCTCTTTCTTCTTGCTCCTGTCGTGCTCGTAGCCATTGTTTGGCCTCCAGTCTCATCGTCTCCTATCGGTGTTTCTCTACACTCTCCGATCTGTGTCCTTCTACCACGCATCGATGACATAGTCCGTTTGTATCCGCGTAGGCTACACGATCTTGTTTAGGCAACGCTTGCCAATGCTTACAACTCATGGTCTTATGGGTTCCATCCCTATGCAATTGACATTCGAATCCTGGATTGTAGCGTTCCCTGTATAGTCCTTCACGTATCGCGCGTAGATTTATATCTACCGGTTTAGTGTTTTGGTTATTTGGACTCGGCCTACTGGGTGTGTTGGGATTATATTTGTTCGTGATGTTATTTTGTTTCTGTCCCTGCCACGGTGTGGCCCTACTCCCAGCTATCTGTGGGCTTGTAGCCCCCTGTGTGGCCGCATGTGGTAGCGACTGTCTCACTCTCGGGAATGGATCTGCCGGATTATGTTCGGGTTTAGGCCTGTTGTATTCGGTCTTCGGCGCCTTCCCCAAACTATCCTCACTATAGACTGGGTCTGTAATCAACTCTGCTTCGTAGTTGAGGAAGTTCGACATTTCCTCTAGGCCCGGTTCCGCACCTTTCTTCTCCCGGGTGGAGAAGGCGATCTTCCTCCACTTATTGCGTAGCCAGATCGGCAGTGCCTGCGCTATCGTGGTGATGTTATTAGATGCGTTGAGTTCGTATGGCGCGTCTAGCGTCTTCAGCACGATTAACGCCTTCTCGACCTTGTTTGCGAAGTTCTTTATGCTAACAGGGTTATCCTGTAGGCCACCCGATGTTATTCCCCCTAAGGTCTGCCGGATGATCTTGGCAGGGTGTCTGTATTCCCTGTCTAGGGCCCGCCATGCAGTCGTGAAGCCACCCTCGATGCCCTGATACTGCCTCACGATGTCGTACGCTGGGCCTCCTGTATATACCTGTAGATATTTTAGGCACTCCGCCTGCGTCAGGTTCTTAGTTAATATCTCATTGCTGTACATGCGTCGGAATTGCAGGTATTCTTCCGGTCTGCTTCCGTCGAATTTAAATGGCTCTACTGGTGGTAATTCGATTCTGGTCTTGAGCGCATCGATAAGTGTTGCCATTCCCATTGCATGTGCTTCCAATGGGTTCGAGGGATGCTGTACAGATTCTCCTGTTGGGTGCGGTCCGCCCATCGGGCCTGTTGACTTTCTCTGTGTCGGATATACCATTGGGGGTAACGGCCCCCTCCATATCTCCGTGTTGCAAGATCTGTTCTCGTCCAGGGGGTTCGATGTTCTTATTCCCGGTTGAGTGTATTGTTGATATTGTAATGGGGGGATGTCACCCTGTCTCCCTGTCCACCGGTATTATGTTTGGTACTGGGGTTGATGTTAATATATTGGGGCCCATACACCTATCCGCAATAACTCTCCCCTCCCCTGGATATATGTTATGTCCCTGCATATTATAGTCATGCTGCTGTGCTGGTACCGAACCGATATAGGCCTATCCCCTTCTTGCCTACCTACCGGTATATACGCCGTGACTTCCAGATCTAATCCCGTCATTCGCGCTACCCTATCGCCTACACTATCTCTCCCAGCATGGCCTATAGTATGTGCAGTAAGGCCTATAGTATGTCCTGCAGTCTGCCTGTCTCCTTCCGGACCGAAGTTTATTCTTCTCGAATAATCCAAGAAGTCCTCCCCGCGACTACCGTACTCACGATCGGCAGCTATATCCCGTCGGGAAGTTTCTCTTCGATCCCTTCTTCTGTTCTCTTCCTCGTATCAGTACGTTCTGTACCCTTCTCCTGGTGTGCGGTGCGTCTCTCCGGGGCAACGGCAATCTCCCAGAGTTCGACCCCACTCACTCCCTAACTCCATCTCTACTACCGACGGTTCACTGTCCGTCCTTGCTCTCCGGTTGCTCGTAGCAACGCTTCTTCTATTCTCTTCACGCTCTTGTGATCTCTCTTCGATCTCCTGGTTAAACTCTACTATTCTTCTTCTCTCCTCCGTCTGACGTCTTCTCGCTCGCCCGCTCTCGGCGTCAACATCTCTCTCTCTGTCCGGCTGGACCCTCCTGGGGATCCTCGTCATTCCCCTACTATTCTCCGTCATCAGGTGCTGCGGTTCACCTAACTCGGCGCATTATCCGCCGACGCTTGTGGGGTATTTTCTGCCCCCCCCCCCCTCTCACCACTAATCTCTCGAGGTGGGGCGCCCGTAGCCCCCCCCCCCCCCCCCCCCCCCACTCGCCACTTCTTACTTCACTACCTCTTACTTCGCTTCTACGCCTTTCTTGGGGGAGATTTTCTCTCTTTCGTAGTCTCAACTTTCCCTGGTTTACCTTCTCTCCCTCTTTGGCCTCCTTTAACAGTTTCTTAGTGGCATTGTAGGCCCATCGAAGCCGATCGCTGGTCCCGACGTCCTCTTCACATTCCCCCTCCTCTCCTGATTCGGCGCCATACCGGCGGCCCCACCGTCGCTGTTCCGGTGGGCGGTCCGTCACCCTCGGCCTGTGGCTGGCCGGTTAAGGCTGAATCACCAGCCGATCGCCTCAATGGTTGGAAAGCCCACTTTGAAAAGCTCCTCAATAATGTCAGGGTATTGCCTGAAAACTTTATAGAAGTAAAAGTGTCTGAGTCTGTACTCCCAGATATTCCCATTGGCGATATCTCCTTTGCAGAAGTGAAGGCTGCTGCAAAGAGCATTAAGACCAATCGTGCCGGTGGAGTAGATGGTGTTCCCCCTGAGGTCTTTAAAATACCTGAGTGTTTAAAGCTCATCTATCCCATCATAGTAGACATGTACCGAACAACAAGAGTCCCACAACAAATGAAAACAAATAAGTTGGTGCCAGTTCCCAAGAAGGGCAACCTAACACTATGATTATTTTCGGGGAATCTCATTGATCTCGATTGCTGCAAAGCTATACAATAGGATTCTATTAAATCGCATCAGGCATCCCAATGAGAGACTGCTCCGTGGAAATCAGAATGGGTTCCGTAAAGGTCGTGGGACCATGGAGCCCATTTTGGCACTTAGAAGGATAATTGAAGAATTATCAAAAAAGAAAGACAGGCATCTGGCTGTTATCTTTGTTGACTTCTTCAAGGCCTTTGATTCAGTCTCTCGCTCACGTATGTTCAGCATACTTTCATTATATGGGATTCCTGATGAAATTATTGCAGCAATCAGATCAGTATACGATGGTTCGACAACATTTGTGTCTACTGTTGACAGTGACACAGAACCATTTGAAGTGTTATGGGGCGTGCTCCAAGGAGACACACTTGCACCGTTCTTGTTCATTATTGTGGTTGACTATGTTTTACGCATGTCCTTAGATCATCATAATGATGATGGGGTGATGATAACTCCACCTACTGGCTCCAGAAGTCGAGGAAATCCTGCCAAGTACCTAACTGATCTAGACTTTGCTGATGACTTAGGAGTACTCTCAGAATCATTAGAGGGAGCCCAACGGCTCCTCAGCTCATTAGAACATGCTGCTTCTAGTGTTGGTCTTTTTATTAACTCCAGAAAGACCAAAATTTTGACAGTTAACTTTGAAAGTCCTCATCAAGTCTCTGATCGGATGAGCATTAGCTCAAAGGATGGTATGCTTGAGCATGTGGACGACTTCTGTTACCTGGGATCATGGATCCGGAAGTCAGGTGAGGACCTTCGAATACGTAAGGGAAAGGCATGGGCAGCCTTGAATAGGCTTTTCAGGATTTGGAAGTCACCGAGAATTAATCGGAAACTTAAGGTCCGATTATTTAGAGCAGCAGTAGTTCCAGTACTCCTCTATGGGAGTCCATGCTGGGCTCTAACTGCTGAGGACACCAAATCTCTGGATGGCACATTCACAAGAATGCTACACCGGGTTCATTGTGTCAAGTACAATGCACACATCTCCAACCAGACACTATATAACATTGGAGGTGTCTCATTGGTTCCCCCAAGTGTGACACTAGAACAAAATCGCCTCCGCTATGCAGGACATTGCTTTTGCTGTGAGGACCAGCCAGTGCATAATCTTGTACTTTGGCAGCCTCATGGAGTGAATAAGCATGGTGGACAGCCCATGACTTTCTTGAGACGCATCCTAAAGGACACTGGCCTTAAAGATGCGGATGATCTAGCAAATGTCATGGGTGATAGGGAGTTGTGGCGGTGCAATTTTGTTGACAAGCCGGCACAGCATTCTAAAAAATGCAGCTGCAATGCAGCATGCCGATCCTAGTAGTAGTAGTAGTAGTGGAATTCCGGGTATCCGGTACTTTTTCGGTACTTCTTGTTTTATTTATACTGCCACAGCGCTGTACAGCAGTACAGTTGGGTATCGCTGAGAATACCCAACTGCTGCATCAGTACTGCAGTACCGGTTCCAATCTCCCGGTACAGCAGTAGGCCTACTGCTAGGGCCTATCCTATTTCAAGCAACTGGATCAGTATTTTCCTTTAACTTTAGATAATCAACATTCTTTTAAATCTGCAGTTAAATCTCACCTCCGTGTGCAATGTAAAAATAGGTACAGTACAATAGTCCTACAGTAAGTTATGAGTTTATTAATTATTTACTATTTATACTGTAATTATGTTTTATATTAAATTGTTCTGTACATTACATCTTTATCGTTGAGTCGGACATTGTCACGCTCTCGGTAAAGTTGTACATGTACATAGTGTAATTACGTTTTATATTGGTTTTAGGTTAACGTAGTGTAATATTGTATTTGTAACCAAGTAACATAAAGGACCCCCTTGGAAATAAGCTGCAAAGCTTTAGGGGTAATCCTATATGTTATGTTGGACAATACCTTTATACCGGTACATTGTTTGGTGTATTTGTTATTGTTTTTACATAATGTATAAATAAATCTATATATCTATTTCCTTTAGATTTCAGTTGCTAAAACCCCATTCCAGCATTCAGTATGACTAGCGATGATGAAGATGAGACTGGGGGAATTAAAGATTTTAAAAAGAGGCGAAGTCAAGAAAGGAAAAATGCTACTCGCCTTATAAATGATTTAGAAAAATTACGTAGAACCCCTGGGACCGGTATAAATTCTGATGATCTGCCTACCAAATAGAACTATTAGATCGTCAACAGCAATTGTTGAATGAGCTGGACTCTAAACTTATTTCCCTAGGTTATCAAAATCCTGTTGTATCCCAATATGACCACGACATAGATTGTGTTATTTATAAATCCCGCCGTCTGTTGGCTCGGTTGGAAAATAATATTAATGCTTTAGTTTCACACCCATCAAATTCAGATGCCTCCTCTAGCCCTGGTGAAATGGACCGCAATATTCCCAAAATTAAACTCCCAAGTTTTAGTGGTCAGTACCAACAGTGGTGCCCGTTTTGGGACCAATTTAAAGCAATAATCAATGATAGACCAGGTCTCTCTGATATAAAGAAATTTATTCATTTACACAGCTGTTTGGAGGGATAGGCAAAGGAGGCAATTTCAGGTTTGCCAGCCTCTGCAGCAAATTATTCCAACGCAGTTAATAAACTTAAAATAGGTACGGTAACCCCCACTTACTAATTGGAATGCCTCACAACTTTGTTCCTTATCACCCATGCATGATAATGATTTAAAGGTATTTAGGCGGACTATGGATGCTTTTGAAAGTTCGCTAAGTGAAATACGCCAACTTTCAGTTGAAATTCAGGAGGAACCAACAAGAGAGGAACCTTCTACTTCTACTGATTTAACTTCTCTCCTTTTGGCTCCACTTCTTCTGCAAAAACTTCCTTCTGATCTAGTTATGGTATGGAATCGCAATCATTCTTCTGATCGGTTTAACCTAGATTTATTGCTAGAATTCATTCTTAAGGAGTTGGAGTCAAGGGAATCGGTTGAGTTTACTTCTAAACCATATGCATCAACCCAAGTGGTTAGAACTTCAATAGGACCGAAATTCCCTACAACAAATTCCAAATCACATGCGGCTACAGGGTCTTTTGTTGTGCATGAGTCAATCCCAAAGTCAAATGCTTGCATATTTTGCCATACTAAACCAATTCATCGGTTCTGTTCTGTTTTTCTATCTAAGCAAATCGAGGAACGGCTTAAAATACTTAGGCTTAGTAATATTTGTACAAACTGTTTTGGCAATCATGATACCAAGGACTGCAAATCCTCAACTGGATGCTACTCCTGTGGGAAAAGACACTTTATTGTGTTTTAAGAGGTCCCGTGAGTTAGCACAAGGATCAACCCCAGTGCATAAACCCTCTTCCCATACAACTACTTCTGCAGTTCTGCCATGTATACCTATAGCTCCATCCATTTCACCACCTCAGTCCCATGGGGGTCCTCCAGCTGTACCAAATTCCAGGGAGGCTTCTAGTCAGCCACCTCATTTTCATTGGGGTCCGACCTCAACTTCCTGGGGAGTTTCCAATAATCCTAATAACTCTATTGTTTCAGATACCCCAACCCAGGCTGAAAACTATTCAGTGTTTGTAAAGTTGGCAATGGCTTTTATAGTTCCACCAGATAATAACCATGGTGGCTACTGGATTCATGTGTATTTGGACGATGGTTCAAAACGTTCATACATTCGAACTGACTTGGCTAGTGAATTAGACTTACCCATTATTAAATCCCGAGTAATGTCCACTGGCTCATTTGGTAATATAGTACAAACTAATCAATCAAATTTAGTCACATTCAATTTATTCAGCCAATTCTCTCAAGATTTTGTAACTTTATCTGCCTGGATGGCAGATAAGCTTTGTCCAACTATGAAACAGGAAAAGTTATATTCACTCCCTCAGTCTGTATCATATTTAGGTGAATGGGCTGACAATTTTAATGGTGGTAATCGCGATATTTCAATTATTATAGGAGCAGACAACATATGGTCTGTAAACTGACTCGGTACATAAATTTCCAAATAGCCCCACTGTTGTCAATACATTTTTTGGTAACGTTTTTTCGGGGCCTTATTGCTCTAATCCCTCTCTTCCTACGGATATTTCCCTATCAATGTATATTTCAGAAATCCCTGATAACTCGATTGAACAGTTATGGAATTAATGAGGCAGTTGGGGTAAAAGAACAAAATGTCGATTGTAATCCTTACCCACCACCAGTAGTTTCCCAAGTAGAATTCCCTCATTACCATTTGCCTTTTAAAGGCATACAACGGCCCTCCAGTAACTTCCCTTCTGTATCTGCAATTCAGCCGAAGGTGTTTTCCAGACTTAACATTAATGAGAAAAATGTTTATGGTGAGAAATTGCGTAAACTTATTTCGGATGGCATTATTGAACCAGCCACTTCCGATAGCCATGAAGGTTTTTTTCTCCCTCACCATTTGGTATATTTCTCCAATAAATACCGTATCGTCTTCAATGGTTCTGCTAGAGACTACAATGGAGTTACTTTAAACTCTTGTTTAGACCCAGGACCCAATTTGTTAACCTCATTGGTTGACGTTATCCTCCGAGTTCGTCTTCACCCTCATGTTGTTATGGGGGATGTTGAAGCAGCATTTCATCAAGTTGCTATCCATGATCGTAAATGGGTTAAGTTGAGATGGAATGGGTGTGATTATCAATTTAAATTTGTTCCCTTTGGTTTAAACTCCAGTTCCTTCCTACTCCATTCGACTATCCATTTCCATGTTTCATCAGAAGCTCCACCTACTTTCAATGATGAAATTATAGAATCTTTATATTGTGATGATGTAATTCATTCTGATGATAGTTATGAGCGGGCTGGTTGGTTTATCACTGAAACAGCTGCTCTACTTTCAAGTGCAGGTATGAACCTTCGCATTGTTGATAATCCAACTAAGATACTCGGCCTTCCTTGGAACACTTCCACAGACACACTCGATATAGATACTTCCAGTATTCTTATTGGTCCAGTTATATGTCACAGAGATGTCATAAAGGCTGTGGCACGTATTTATGACCCACTGGGTTTGAAATGTCCTTGGACTCTTCTTGGTAGGATCATCCTTCAACTTAGCTGGAAATCTAAACTCAACTGGAATGATCCTCTGCCTGCTGATCTCCTTAAATTATGGAATAATTGGGCATCAGACTGTGGTATTCGTGTTTATTTCCCCCGGTGTGTTTACATATGCAACATTTCGGAATTGTTTATATTCTGTGATGCATCAAGAAAGGCTTACGCATTTTTGGCTTATATTGTAAATCCAAATTCCTTGCCTACTTTTTTTTTTGGGAAGGCAAGGGCTGCACCTATTAAACCAACAACATTGTCTGTTCCACGACTTGAATTAATGGCAACAGTTCTTGGGGTTGGGGCTAATTTCGCCATCCATGTCACAAATAAAATTTTCCATCCAAAGCAAATTCACGTATTTTCTGATGCTCTTTGTGTGCTAAATTGGATTCGTAAAGGTCCCAACAAGCGTGATATCGTCGTCTATAACCGAGTTCAAACTATAGTAAAAGTAACAGATCCTACATTTTGGCACTATGTACCAACCCCAACGGACCTAAATCCGGCTGATATTCCATCAAGGGGCTGTTCTCTCTCCCATTTGGCTACTTGTGATCAATACCTACAATCTACATGGACCTCATTTTATAACAAAGCCACATTCAGAGTGGCCATTGATTTGATGGTCTTGGATTTGCTTGAAATCATATTCAGGCTTTTGGAAACCTGTCCACATCCTCGCTTGGATATTTAGATATATAAACAACCTACGCCATATTGATTCTAAAATATCTGGACCATTAACCTTCATTGAGAAGCAGCATTCATTGAATTTATTAATTCGTATAGAACAGCGTAAAACTTACAGTGTAGAGGTTAGGGTGTTAGAGTCAAACACTTCCTCAAGCGTCTCTCAACAATCCCCTGTTCATAAACTCCGTCCAATAATAGAAAATGGAATATTAAAATCCCAACCCCGAACTAGAGAGAATTCTAGAATTATACTACCAAAGAGCAGTGATCTAACCAAATTCATTGTTCTCCATATTCATGAAAGCCTAATGCATAAAGGTGCCAGTGCCACACTGGCTCAAATTAATCTGAAATATTCCATTCCAGGTGGGCGTTCATTGGTTTGTAAACTTCTACATAATGAATTTCATAAATGTAAACGGTATCGAGCATTACCATATAAGGCTAGTGAATCGTTATTACAACCTTTTCGTTGTCAACCTCTAGTTCCCTTCCAGTGTATGGGTATTGATTTCTTTGGTAACTTACGTTCCGATGATGGGGATAAATTACCATGTTTATTGGCTACATGGGCTTCAACTCGTGCCATCCACTTAGAGCTTTGTGATAATGGATCAGCTTTTCATACACATTTGGCTCTTAGAAAGGTATTCGCTCGCCGGCTTCGCCCATTTACAGAGGTGGAGATTCATTCCAACAATGCAAAGACCTTTAAGAACATCTCACACTTGAGATTTCCTCATCATAGTACTGTTTGGCGATTTATTCCTGCCCGTTCTCCTCACTGGGGAGGATGGTGGGAGCGTTTGGTTAAACTGGTCAGATTGTGTCTAAAGATAACCTTACATGGTCAGAGGCTATCATAGCTGAGGTTGAAATGGTTGCTAATTTGAGACCTCTAACTTCTGTTAGTTCAGATCCTAATGATTTTAACATAATCATACCAAGTGATTTCTTATATGGTATCCCTCCTAAAGATGATAATGGCATTGATCCCGCTGCTATAGATTCAGATAAATTGCGGCAGTGTTTATACTCCCGTGATCAAATCAGCCGCAGGTTTTGGAAGCTTTGTTCACCAGAATATTTGGCTTCTCTCCGTAACTGGCGTACTAAGAAATCACCTTCTCGTCTACCAAATCTTAGTGACCTTGTGTTGGTTCATCAAGACAACTGTCCTCGGGGTCAATGGCCTTTAGCCCGGGTTATAAAACACTTTGTTGGTCCAGATGGCGAATGTCGGGCTACTGAGATACTTTTGAATGGCTAGAAAATGACACAGGCGGTTTATATACTTATTCCACTTGGAGTCGACAATTGTTACAAGGTTCCTAACCATGGGGGTAATGATCAACAACAAAAAAACTCAGATGTCACCTGTATGTGTTGATAATGCTCAAGAAAAGTAAGGTAAAAGGGAATCTGTCCCTATTGATAGTAACCAATCTCCTTTGATTACCTCACGTGGTCGTATCTCTAAGAAACCTGATTATTTCGTAGCCCATTAGATACAACGTGGGGGTATGTGAACTATTGTCTATTGTTTATATCAGAAACTAATACATACTGTATACGTGTAGCCTTTCGGTTGGTGTTGGGTTTTTTTGAACCTACCAATCCCATATTTGGATTGCAGTATTTAAGTATATATTATACGCACATGCTGGTTTCCCTTCGGTATGTTTTTTTCCTTCACCCTATGTAGTTTAATATGTCTATATTGGTCGTATATATGCTGTACTACATACAATTCATTGTTGTACGAAAATAAATTAAATAAATATTATCTATCCTCAATCCAACTCAGGACTAAATGGTTCTCAAAAGGGAGAATATAACAAATGCCAATATAATACATGTTGGTTAAGTAGAGTACGGTACCGTAATGCTCTACCAGTAGGCAATTAAGAGGTCTCTTGTTATACAGACCTACTTGGTCCTGACTTAATTTTCTAAACTTAGCAATGTTCAAGGTACTTCCTTCACTCTAAATGGATTTTATTTTATTTTCATGGTAACTCAATTTCACATGACGAAACATTTCAGAAGGTCATTATTTGCTTGTTGCCATGGTTACAGAGAGGCTTCCAACCCCTTTCAATGGAGCAACTACTAGAAATGGAGAGAGGGACATGCACAATATTCTTATAATGTTATATGATTTTTGCGGATGGGGAATACATACTATATTAGGCAACAACGGTTTCATGGCAACCTGGTTTTGAAAATTTCCACAATCGATTTTATGATGGCGATTTAGTGGGGATAGGTAAGGGTTATAATTCTGTAGGAGTATTGGAAAATGATGTTTTGCAAATGAATATTCTAGAACATGTTAACATACTACTACTATGTCGAGCGAACTCGGACAGTAGAAATGAGATCCTTCCAGGCTTCCCGATTCTCCATAGTTATCGCAATTTCGTTTCTCTCAAGTTCAGTATCCATTTCAAGTTGATATATTTATGTTATGGCTGGTCGTCCACGACTACGCTTTCCATGAGTTGGTTGCCAGAAAAGTAGAACTGGTATGTCCTCGTCTTTACTTCGCCAGCAGTGCCCACTGAATCTTAATCTGCGTTCACGGAGGGTGGTTGATACAGGTGGTATTGTACCATAAAGCTCGGAGTTTGTCATGTGTTGTCTCCAGCTGATGTTTAGGTCTGCCCTTAGTAGTCTTGTGTAGCAACCATCAATTCGTTGTTCAAGTGATTTAGTCAGTGTCCGGGTCTCACCCCCGTATAAAAATAAACTTTCCACTGTGGCTCGAAAGAACTTAGTCTTCAGGTGTCTGGAGAGATCTGATTTCCAGATGGTATACATTTTTGACAGAGAAACCGAAGACTTTGCTTTCCTAACTTCTATGTACTTTTTGCTACTCTCTATCCATGATCCTAGGTACTGAAAGTCGTCGACATTCCTTAGTTGATTATTATCAATGGTTGTCAAGTTTCCATTAACATTAAAAGTCATGAATTCGGTCTTGGTAGCATTTATATGCAATCCAACCTCCTTAGCAGCTCTCTCCACTTTATTTAGTACTGTAGAAGCTGTACATCTGCTAGCGTATTAGAGAGAAGGTCGATGTCATCCGCAAATTCGGTGTCTGTGACTGTAGCTGCCGGATATCTACTACTTCTGCGTTCTTGAAGTGTGAATCCCAGATCTTATGTTAACATGTTAGCTATCAATTAACTTTCTGGAACACATTTTTTGGTTCCAGAACATTTTTTCGTAAAAAATTAAATATTACAGGGATCGCCGTTATACACAACCTATTATATTATAAAAAATTTTAAAATAATTGGTATAATTTACCTTAATTACCTTACTCTATATTTGATATAATTAATATATTTTGTATTATTTTCGTATACATTATATAATTTGCTAATTTACCCCAATAGGGTTGGTGCGCGAAAAAATTGTTGGGCTTGAAACATTCGAATAAGGGGTAAGAAGGTGCCCTGAATCGAGTGGCGGGGTGTGTTTTTTGTAAAAACACAAGGAAACGGTGGAAATGGCGGGTTTAAGTAAGCCTGGGAAGCCAATTTTGAAAATCGATGTTAACGACATACTGACTAACAGGGGGTTGGTATGTATATATTAAATTAAATTAAAGGAAGAACAGGAGTCTTACACCCCCAATAAAAATATAGAATCAGGACATTTAGCCCAAAATATTTCTCGACCCCTAGGGTCATCGAAGAACAACAAACACACAAACACAAAACAAATATAAATACATGCTAAACATACAGGTATGTGTCGCAACCCTAACCCTAAGCCTACCCGCCATGCACTAAATGATACCGTTAATAAACTGCACAATAGCTAAGCCTATATTATATAAGAAAATATATGACAATTTTGTCGCCGTGAAAGGGGTATGACTGAGGCAAAAATAATTAATTTGTGAAAATATGGATGCGTTTCAGTGTCTTGGACCAGTACGCGCTAATCCTCGACAGTCAGCTGGACAGGGAATTAGCCAAGCCTATCTATAATGCACCAATAACCTAAAATAATCGCACCATCAACTCTGTTACCACCTAGCCCAAAACAGAAGTCAGACCACAGAACACAGGAACACCATAGGCCTATGGTAAGTAAATATGTTACCAATGGGAAACTGGTGGAATGCTAGGGCACACACACAGTACAAAATTTAAATAAGATTTTATGATTTGCAGTAATGTCGGAATTCTGCTCCACTTTCATAAGATGATAATTGATGTTAACGACATACTGACTAACAGGGGGTTGGTATGTATATATTAAATTAAATTAAAGGAAGAACAGGAGTCTTACACCCCCAATAAAAATATAGAATCAGTACATTTAGCCCAAAATATTTCTCGACCCCTAGGGTCATCGAAGAACAACAAACACACAAACACAAAACAAATATAAATACATGCTAAACATACAGGTATGTGTCGCAACCCTAACCCTAAGCCTACCCGCCATGCACTAAATGATACCGTTAATAAACTGCACAATAGCTAAGCCTATATTATATAAGAAAATATATGACAATTTTGTCGCCGTGAAAGGGGTATGACTGAGGCAAAAATAATTAATTTGTGAAAATATGGTTGCGTTTCAGTGTCTTGGACCAGTACGCGCTAATCCTCGACACCTCGACAGCTGGACAGGGAATTAGCCAAGCCTATCTAAATGCACCAATGACCTAAAATAATCGCACCATCAACTCTGTTACCACCTAGCCCAAAACAGAAGTCAGACCACAGAACACAGGAACCCCATAGGCCTATGGTAAGTAAATATGTTACCAATGGGAAACTGGTGGAATGCTAGGGCACACACACAGTACAAAATTTAAATAAGATTTTATGATTTGCAGTAATGTCGGAATTCTGCTCCACTTTCATAAGATGATAATTGATGTTAACGACATACTGACTAACAGGGGGTTGGTATGTATATATTAAATTAAATTAAAGGAAGAACAGGAGTCTTACACCCCCAATAAAAATATAGAATCAGTACATTTAGCCCAAAATATTTCTCGACCCCTAGGGTCATCGAAGAACAACAAACACACAAACACAAAACAAATATAAATACATGCTAAACATACAGGTATGTGTCGCAACCCTAACCCTAAGCCTACCCGCCATGCACTAAATGATACCGTTAATAAACTGCACAATAGCTAAGCCTATATTATATAAGAAAATATATGACAATTTTGTCGCCGTGAAAGGGGTATGACTGAGGCAAAAATAATTAATTTGTGAAAATATGGATGCGTTTCAGTGTCTTGGACCAGTACGCGCTAATCCTCAACACCTCGTCAGCTGGACAGGGAATTAGCCAAGCCTATCTATAATGCACCAATAACCTAAAATAATCGCACCATCAACTCTGTTACCACCTAGCCCAAAACAGAAGTCAGACCACAGAACACAGGAACCCCATAGGCCTATGGTAAGTAAATATGTTACCAATGGGAAACTGGTGGAATGCTAGGGCACACACACAGTACAAAATTTAAATAAGATTTTATGATTTGCAGTAATGTCGGAATTCTGCTCCACTTTCATAAGATGATAATTGATGTTAACGACATACTGACTAACAGGGGGTTGGTATGTATATATTAAATTAAATTAAAGGAAGAACAGGAGTCTTACACCCCCAATAAAAATATAGAATCAGGACATTTAGCCCAAAATATTTCTCGACCCCTAGGGTCATTGAAGAACAACAAACACACAAACACAAAACAAATATAAATACATGCTAAACATACAGGTATGTGTCGCAACCCTAACCCTAAGCCTACCCGCCATGCACTAAATGATACCGTTAATAAACTGCACAATAGCTAAGCCTATATTATATAAGAAAATATATGACAATTTTGTCGCCGTGAAAGGGGTATGACTGAGGCAAAAATAATTAATTTGTGAAAATATGGTTGCGTTTCAGTGTCTTGGACCAGTACGCGCTAATCCTCGACACCTCGTCAGCTGGACAGGGAATTAGCCAAGCCTATCTATAATGCACCAATGACCTAAAATAATCGCACCATCAACTCTGTTACCACCTAGCCCAAAACAGAAGTCAGACCACAGAACACAGGAACCCCATAGGCCTATGGTAAGTAAATATGTTACCAATGGGAAACTGGTGGAATGCTAGGGCACACACACAGTACAAAATTTAAATAAGATTTTATGATTTGCAGTAATGTCGGAATTCTGCTCCACTTTCATAAGATGATAATTGATGTTAACAACATACTGACTAACAGGGGGTTGGTATGTATATATTAAATTAAATTAAAGGAAGAACAGGAGTCTTACACCCCCAATAAAAATATAGAATCAGGACATTTAGCCCAAAATATTTCTCGA
Source organism: Nemertoderma westbladi (assembly GCA_032718475.1). NCBI lineage: Eukaryota > Metazoa > Xenacoelomorpha > Nemertodermatida > Nemertodermatidae > Nemertoderma > Nemertoderma westbladi. Next base: position 20,677 of record JAUCBJ010007180.1, read on the forward strand.
CCCCTAGGGTCATCGAAGAACAACAAACACACAAACACAAAACAAATATAAATACATGCTAAACATACAGGTATGTGTCGCAACCCTAACCCTAAGCCTACCCGCCATGCACTAAATGATACCGTTAATAAACTGCACAATAGCTAAGCCTATATTATATAAGAAAATATATGACAATTTTGTCGCCGTGAAAGGGGTATGACTGAGGCAAAAATAATTAATTTGTGAAAATATGGTTGCGTTTCAGTGTCTTGGACCAGTACGCGCTAATCCTTGACACCTCGTCAGCTGGACAGGGAATTAGCCAAGCCTATCTATAATGCACCAATGACCTAAAATAATCGCACCATCAACTCTGTTACCACCTAGCCCAAAACAGAAGTCAGACCACAGAACACAGGAACCCCATAGGCCTATGGTAAGTAAATATGTTACCAATGGGAAACTGGTGGAATGCTAGGGCACACACACAGTACAAAATTTAAATAAGATTTTATATACAGCTGTGATTGGCTGCTAAATATTTGACATCACTACGCAGTGCTCCAATAATTTCTTATATTGTTTTCTATGCCATTAATATATACATTTAATCTCAATCATTTCACACGCCCGTATATCAATTGAAAGCGGAGAATCTTGCGCGTCTTTTTACACCACAATTAATTAAATTCATGATGACGAACATTGATTAAATTAATCAATTCACAATTATAAACTTGCAGATTGCCTGGCCTTGTATGCAAGCACTCAACCATTTAGCCCTAGCCACCTATTACATTGCAGTATCGGATTAGGCCTAATGCTGTATTGTTGCTTAAGTTCATTAAGTTGAGTAAACCTCTGTACCACTCTTACACAACCGGTGACCGGTACACATTTCAACTTAATTAACTTAAAGCTGCAATACTGTACAGCAATACTCCGATACTAATGCATAATGCAATAGGTTGATAGGGCTAAGTGGTTGAGTGCTTATTGTCCAGATTCTCAATAATGTTCGACTATAGAGACCTACCTGGGTTTGGTGTCTAGAAAATGTCTTTGGTCTCGATGTAATGGCGATATTATATTAATCAAGTAACACGGAAGCAAATAAATTGAATTTAACAGTAGAATATCAAATATTATAACAAATAATTATAATAATATTATTGATAAAGAACAAAATACAAACAAACAAACGAAGTAATAATTTCCAGTCATTTAAAGTTAACCGGGGTTTTTACTCCTCACATGTGTAAAGTACGATGCTACAAAACAATTAATGTTAAAGAGAATAGAGTAAGGGCAATGCATTGAGCCTGTAGCTTTATAGTAGTAGTAGTTTTATTGACCTAATATATATAACATTATACATAATTATAATATGATAGCGCAAGCACAACAATAACATATAGTCACACTGTTGACAATACTGGAAAAAAATCTTCAACCATTAATTAAGTCCATCTAATAGTAGTCGTTTAAAAATTATATAACTTCACAAAAAGAAAAAAAAAAAAAATTGAATATTAATAGGTATCGGAGTATGTAAAGCCTGTAATACTTAGTACTGACCTCTGTATAATTGATACAGACAACTTTATATTATTGCTAACTGCTAAATATATATCTCTAATACTTCTGTGATAAAACGGCACAAATAAGTATTATTTTTGTTAGAACAAAATAAATTGCTTAGACTTATACTAGTGGAATTTATTTCCTTATATTTAGCTCGTAATTGATTAGTTAGTGGGCAATGTAGTAGGACGTGGGTTTCGTCTTGGATTGAGTTGTCGCACTGGCAAACTCAGAGCTCGCGTGGTTTGTGACTCCACCTTCCCGTTTCGACAGCTAGCCTGTGGGACATTAGTCTTATGCGACTAAAGCTAATTCTGAGGTTGTCTGGAACATATTGGGTACGATTCCTATAAATATCGTGACACTTCAGGTCCGGGTTCAATGTGTTGCGATATGTCAGGTACTTCGTTGCCACAGTGGGTTTTTCCAGGATTCTAGAACGAACTGTCGCCCAGGGGTCTGTATCGTCAAATCCCAATCATTCTGAATAAAGTGAAATCCAGGCGATTGACACATTTCAATCCACATTTCAATGGCGCCTTGCACCTTTCAATAATTCAACAATTAAACGGGATTTCCATATCCGGGTTCTTAAGAATCGTTGTTATAAATGTCTTCCTAGCGTGCAATATTCGATATGACAATGGGGCAATGCCAGCTTCCATAAGGCACAGGTCAATTTGGTGTTTGAATACGAACTGATAGTAAGCATTTTACCATTATATCGAAATACGTCTGTGTTACTCCAGTGCTGTCTGTAAACCATGATTCTGCACTATACAATAGCAAGGCCATCACGCAGGCTTCAAAGACTTGTCACTTGAATACAAACGGGACCCTATAATTTTTTGCACAAAAAATCGCAAATTTGTTCGCTGTTTCCTCCAACTTTGGTTCCAACAATTTAAACAGTGATTGGTATCGGCCATCTCCTGTGAACATTGCGCCCAAATAAATATAATGTGTACACAGCTTAATAGTACAGTAGTGCCGTCGTAAGTTATCGGCTTACAAACTTATTCGTTCCCATTAATGACGAAGAATTTTGTCTTTTTATCGTTTATTGACATGCCGTACAACTCACAATATTTGAATAAGTGAATATGTGAATAATTGAATATTTGACTTTCGTTCTAAGGATTTTAGGGTACAGGCAACGGGGTACTCGATCATAAGCCTTACTGAAATCCACAAATAAGACAAATAATCTATACTTTTTAGAGATAGCTAAATCAATTAACAATCGACATATAATAGAGACATAGAGATAGAGACATATAATGTGCTCTAAGCAACCTCTTCCTTTCTGTGCACCTGCCTGACACTTGTCTAGAAAAGCCCATAACAGAAACCATTTAGCTATAATAATATCAATGCATTTAGCCACGCTGGTCATTATTGAGATTCCGCGAAAGTTTCCACATATACTTCTAACTCCACTCTTAAAGACTGTAAAGAATTTACTCGTGTTCCACAATGGTGGTGCCCAACTGTAGTCAAATATTGCGTTGAATATGGATAAGAGTAGCAGTAGCCATGAGCCCGGTAGAGATCCTATTAAGCCAGGGCAAATTCCAACATACCCCTTATTTGTGTTCAAATCGACTATTGCTTCTCCCAACTCTTGTTTAGACACGGATCATCTAAAACTGGAACATAAGGCGATTCTTTGAGGTCTTCCAGAGCAAGCGGACTTGGAGTCGAAGGGTTTAGAAGCAATTCGAAATGGGCTTTGAACTCGATATCAGTTGGGATATCATCACCCCTGTTACCATCATCTCCGGTCAATGTTTCGTTCCAGTCGAGTGATTTCCAGATAGTGTGACTGTCTTTCGCTAACACCAATCTTTCCCAGCGACTTGCCGTTTCCCCAAGTTCATCTCGTTCTTTAATAGGATGGTTAACGTACAGGTTCGCACTTGAGCTCACTGCATGTGACATTGTATCCAATGCATCCTGGATGCCGACTACGGAATCAAATCTTATCTCAGGTGGGTATAAGCTTTACCTCTGAAATTGATATAAGATAATTGGTATCATATTGGTATATTAGCATATTGTCATATTATTAGCATATTATCATATCGGCATAATTGGTATAAGATTACCTCTGACAACTTAGTACAGTCTACCATTTTATGCGAACGGGTTTTCCGATCCACTTTGAGAATCTCATATGTTGCAGATGAAAAAGACTGCTCTGCACGCTGTAGAAGGAAATCGATATCAGGGTGAAACCAAGTCGATGAGTCGAGAGAAACACAAACTGGTGCATGATCTGATCCACTAAAAGTCTTGTCAACATGAACATTAGAAACGAATGGTAGGCAGGGCCAGTTTGTGATACAAAGATCCAATTCAGAAACCCATCTCCTCCCTTTCTGGTATGACAATCCTCCACCTAACTGTGTTTCCTCTGTCTGTAGGTGATTATAAACAAGCGAATCTGTAGCGGCACATAAACCGAGTAAGTTTCGCCCGCTGGTATTTACAACTGTATCAACAATATTTACATATTTCAGTTTCGCTAAGTTATTGTTTGGCAGCGACGGAGTCCCCTCCCAAGCATTAAAGTCTCCCACCACAATGCAAAATTTTTCTGTATTACATGTTAATTTCCCATGTAATGATGCGAAAACGGCAGGGTTATAGTACGGCGAGTCGGATGGATCTAGCACCCACCGAGCAAAAGTTCAGGGAAACAAGTCAATCAAAAACAGCCATATCTGCCCTTCCCTATCACAGTCGATCAATTTAACAAATGGTAGAAGATTTCTCTTCAGTAGTAGCAGTGCCCCTCCACGATGAGCCGCAGGTTTTGAACGGCTCATAAAGCACTCATAACCCGCAACCACAACTTTTCCAACAGTTTTAGTTTCGAACAAAAAAACGATATCAAAATCAGAGATCCTATTAATAATTGTAGTCCTTTAGTCCTGCAATATTCCAGCTACATATTGAAACAGATTCTAAATTGCTCTGCTGCGCTGCACAATCCTAGCGGAGCTACACATTAAACTTATCGATAACAATGCCATCCCTTAACACCACTCGTCACCTATAATCATAGTGGATTTCCGAGCCTTCATTTCCAGCTTTCAATCGCTCATCGTGAACACAATAATGTAACCGAGCTTCTTCCTTCCTTATTAGGGGGTGCTCATCCTTCCGAATATAAACTTTCGCATAGGACTGAGAGTCCTTTAGATTCTTTGCAGATTTTAAAACATCTGTTCGCGTTTTCAGATTGCGGAAGCACACCAACAGGGGCCTGCACCTCGCACTGCCTGTAACATTGCTGGGGTGGGTATGGTTCCTGTTGCCTAGCCTTGACACTTCCAATTCATCTGCCGCGGTAGGACAATTTATAGCTTGAAGAATAGATTTCACTCGATCTTTGTTTCCCGTGTCAGTTTCGGATTCATGTTCTGAAACCCCGGAAAAAAACGAGATTATGACTACGCTCCTTGGAATCAGCATCATCCAGGTATGTCTGCTGGGCATTGATGATCTTATAAGCTTGGTCGAGGTCTTTTGATAGTATATTGACAGTCTCTTTAAGTGCGGAGATTTGCCGGACCTCCTTGCGAAGAACCTTGATCTCGCGCAGGATAGTTTCAAGTCCACAATTAATTCCACCATCATGATTATGGGATGAGGCGATGGTACCACCGTTGCTTGGTCCTGCACTCCGTATAAACCTAACGCCAATTCTATTGCACATTAGTCAGTTTGTTTATTTGAGAGTCAGATAACACTCGAACATCATTTAGAGTATTGATTGTTACGGAGACCGACTTTTTAGATTTTTCTTGTGCCATTTACAATAATTAATTATATTTATTGTAGTCCTGCAGTCCACAGTCAGGCTTGATGAAGACCCTATATAATACATTGCCGAGACCATACAATGGGTAATAGCAACCAATAGCCAGCCTATGGAGCTGCAGAAACTGAACTGGTAGTCACGCGATGAGCATATAGCATATACACCCATACTAATGTGCAGTAACGCCGCCTAGACTTACAAATCCGGTATTTAAGTCAAGTTGACTGTATATATATATAACAAAGCTAGGTGGCATCAGGCCACAATCAACCTATATCAGGCCACAATCAACCTTAACAATGTAAATGGAACCTTAAACTTAAATCGAGCGAAATAAGTAAACGAAAACCGCAAAGAACACTTTTGCATTAACACCCCGGAATGGCACATTACGGTAGATGCTATCTTCCAACTGGGAAGATAGCATGGGGGGGAGTGTTAGCGGATCCAATTCAATATGCATTTCCGACCCACAAAATGGGAGGGGGAGCCAATTTACCAAGTTGGCCATTAAGGTATCCAATAGGGCATATCAGAAAGAAGATGATGCAATAGGGCCAGCTGAGCAGTGGATTAACAATCCACCTTTGTGGCTAGAGGCTAACAAAGGGCCTAAGGGAGGTAGATTCAGGGCGTACGTGGTGAGCTGACCAATGGGAGGCCAGGACATGTCGGGTTTTAAGAAGTGTATCAGTTGGATGCCAATAATGTGTAAGCCTAAAAGCAATGTATTTCCCGTTTGTGTATGTATATATTAACGGTTATGAGGTTTGGTTTATTGTCCAGTTGGCCTTTATTCCATGTAAAGGTAAAATAGTTTTCCACCGCTACGCTATGCTGTTGTAAGAGGATTCAATTCTGCCGCATTACCCTCATAAAATGGAAAGTGGCGTTTTCAGTAATATATTGGAGATACGAGATTAGCAGTAACTAATCTTGTATCACAACCAACATCGGGGACTACACAAACCCCAAAGCCACACAAAAGGAGGTCAGAGGTCAAACCACCTCGGAAGGGGTGACAGCTAGCAGGGGCCAGTGACAGGGGGGAAACACTCCCAGAGAGTGGAGAGGCGTGAAGTAGGTTGTTAGCCAATAGGGGCGAGGGAGAACATCCACTAGGTGAAAGGCCACAGTAGTATAGAAGTAATTATACATATATTATGCCGTTACCGGTCTGGTTATTCAGTTACTTAGTTATTGGTTTCTAGTGCAGACCGGTGACATCCTTCACCATCACCAATACTGCTATACCGCATACCATACCGGTTTGATTATTCACTACTCTATTGTGCTATTATTATTAGGCTACTATTATTGTGCTACTATTATTACTACTATTATTACATCAAGAGACAACATCGAACTCCCATTGTTTTTCCCACATCGGCCTCGGCCAAGCTGCCAGCACCACCCCTAGGACAAAACGGTGACGCGTAATTACTTTATCCGGTCGGGATCCCTTGATCCTGTCACAGTGAAGGATTCCCAACTGTACTGAACTGTGACTGCCAGATGCCAGCAAAGATGAGCACAGGAGAACCCCGATTATTAGAGGGAGAGAGAACGCCGCCGCGGACCCTGGACGACACCAACCAAACGATCCAGCCCCGACGAGACGGTATCGGCCAGCGACGCCGGATTCGCCAACGAGGGACGATCCGGTAGCCCAAGCGGAGGGCGGCCGTCTACCACGAGGAAGGGACGAGTTGACGCACGATGGCGGTCGGAGTACCGAAGTCGCCGGCCAGCCACAGGCCAAGGGCGACGGACGGCCCACCGGAACGGCGATGGTGGGGCCGCCGGTACGACGCCGGACCAGGAGAGGAGGAGGAGATGTCGGCGAAGAGGACGTCGGGACCAGCGATCGGCTACGACGGGCCTACAATGACACCAAGAAACTATTACAGGAGGCCAGAGAGGGAGGAAAGGTAAACCAGAGAAAGTTAAACCAATGGCTAGGTGAGTCGAATAAACACTTTTGGTATCTAGTTCGTTTTGGGCAGGGAGAACTGGCGAGTGAGAGAGCAAGGGGGGTCGCCACCGAACTATTCGAACTGTGGCGATCCGGGGTTATGGAGCCTGAAATAGTGTACATAGGGCCGTATTTAGCAGATGCCAGGGGAATTAAGCTAGTGGGCTGGGCAGATCCGCACGAGGGCGAACCCGAGGTTAACCCCGAGGATTCGGTCTCGTCCCAGAAAGCGGGGGAAAGTTAGTAGGACAGAGAGGCGACGGGAGTCCGTCGCGACCGATAAGTCCGCTACATCCTCCGCAAAAGAAAGAAGGGTGTTAGAAATAGATCTGGCGTGTCAATTAGACATGGTGGCGCTAGACCAGAAAGAATTAGAGAGGCAGTCGGGTGAGGGAACTGCGTTGTTAGAGAAAGAGAGGGAGTTGGCGAGGGAGTGTAGAGAGAGGGCCGAGAGGGTGGCGAGAAATTGTAGAGAGCAAGAAGAGAGAGAGGCAGAGGAACGTAAAGAGCGAGAGACGAGAGTAGAGAACGAGCGTAGAGAGTGGGTGGTGAGAGAAACAGAATTAGCGAACCAGAGTTTACGAGAGGATAGAGAGAGAGAGCGGGAAAGCGCATGCGGGATGATATGCATGCCCGGTTAAGGGGGCTTATGCAATATCAGGCCAAGCAGAAGTGCCGACTAGAACTGGCGCAATTGGGATTATTTGAGTGTGAGGCTGGCTCGGGTAGTATTTATGAGGAGCCATAAGTAATGGAAACGTTTGTTAATACCCCACTTACAGGCACCGGACGACAGAACCAGAACTCTTCCAGGCAATCAGAATATCCAGCTTTAGGAGTGCAACCTCAGCGAATTCACTGAGGAATTAACTCCAGGAGCCAAGGTCGAAGTCCATGAACAGAGAGCTCGAGTTCTGAAGGTGTGAATGGATAACGAGTTTGCACAACTACAACTTGACAGACTATAACTTAACAAACCCGATGGACAAAAGCATCAAGAAATGGAGACAAAAAGGGAAGTGCAAGTGTGAAAAGGAGAGGCCGAAAACGGAAAAGAGAAGCAGAAATGAAAGTGGATATGCAAAAGAGAGGCCGAAATGGAAGATCGAGACGCAAAAAGAAGAGCGGAGATGATAGTGCATCATAGGGTCCAGAATTCTAAGCAATCTGCTTCAGGTAGGTGGCACTCTGATAGCCAAGACTGGTAGCCAACCTCTTATCCTGCTGCACCTGCAAAAGGACAGTTGATTGGATACTGGCAACAGGCAGGGACATACTTGGACTGCCCAAACAATCCTGTTGTATGCACAACTCTTTGTAACCACTTTGCATTCCTGATGACCGATCCTGAAAAGGATTGCGAAAGGCGAGTGGACATGCGGAGGGTCAAAAGTCTTGACAGGGTTAGACTTGGACTTCCCAAGTAGTCTGCTGTCTGGCGTTATTACGACCCTGGAAAGGACTCAGAATGAGCTGGTAGCAGTGGATCCGCAAAGAAACAACAGACACTGAGCCAAGCCACTCTGCATTCCTGATGACCAATCCTGAAAGGGATTGCAAGGGGCAAGCAGACACACAGAGGGTCAAAAAGCTCAAACTACTAGACTAGGACTGCCCAAGCAGTCTGCCTTTCTGGTGTTATTACGGGTATTATTATCTGGTGTTACGTGATGTTAAGTGTTAGCAGTGGATCTGTGGAGGAATGACAGACACTGAGCCAATCCGCTTTGATTTCCTGATGACCGATATACGACCACATAGTGATTACATACATATAGTGATACATGTCCGAGTTCGCTCGACCTAGTAGTAGTGATTACATAATCAATCACTTGCCAGATGACGAAGTGCACCTGTAGAGAGATACAAATTCCAGGGAAACTTTAAATGTTGTATTAGGGGGGAATGTTACGAGATTATCCATATATGCATTTCACCACCCCAGAAACCAATATGTAACCCTACAAAGCCATCAGCCATTTAACGGCAGTAATAATCACCCACCAATAAGAGGATTACTACCTAACAAAGTCCAGATAGCAATAGTGCCTTGTAGCCAAACCAGGCAAGATCATTGTGTTGTGCAAACTATAATATTGCCATTCAGTAAACGTATTATATGTATTGTTTATCAATTGCGCATAGATTGTAATAATAATAATAATAATAATTTATAGAGCGCCTATCTGGACATTATTTCATGGCGCTATTGTACAGGGGTTAGTCACTATTGGTGAACCCGTAATATTGTGCCACTGTCTTGTTAAGGCAAAACTAACTACATTGATTAGTCAAACATCGATTTGTCACACATTACTGCTGCTAATTAATGAGATCTGTAGTCAGGCAATAGCCATCATCAGAAGCCTGTAATAAGTTGGCATGTGCATCACCCAGAGTTAGTTCTCTTGATGGAAATCACATAGAATATGTGAAACATATAAAAAATAGATATGGTTCAGTTGTATCAGTTGTGTTCAGTATGGATATTTGGTTCAGTTGTTGATTTCATTGCTACAGTAAGCGCTACTAGTACTAGGATCGGCATGCTGCATTGCAGCTGCATTTTTAAGAATGCTGTGCCGGCTTATCGACAAAATTGCACCGCCACAACTCCCTATCACCCATGACAATTGCTAGATCACAAGGCAACAACCACAAGGTTTTCATATCAACCCATTTTTATAGGTTATCTGGACCGCAGAGTCGATTGAAAGTAATATTGAAGTTTCCAATCTTAGTATAGTGGTACGTCATTATTGGTACACCACAATTAGGACGACAATTAAAACGCCGAAATACTAAGTCTTCTATAATACTTTCAATTGATCCCGCGGTCCAGAAAACCTATAATTATGCGTTGAAATCTCAACTTTGATTTATTTTACGAATCTCATATTTTTCAATATTTGAAGTGCCGCACCCTAATTTTGGTGCTCCAAAAAGGACGATCAACTAAGTCCTCAGGCTTCGATAATATTTTCAATCGATTCAGCGGTCCAGAAAACCTATAAAAACGCGTTGAAATCAAAAGATGGGGATATTTTCCGAATATCGTATTTTTAAAAATTTGAAGTGCCTCGCCCACTTATTAGTTGCACGAAAAATAGCATCCAGTTCGATTTTCGGAAATGCAATATAATCACATTCGATTCAGCGTAGTGAAAAACCTACTAATGCTAGCCAACAATGCCACACTATCAGTTTTTAGAATATCAAAAAAATGTATATTTTGTCCTGGGACTACTTCTATTTTTCATGAAAATTATTATACCCACCTTATCAAATTTTCATTTTTTTGGATTTGATAATGTTCTTCGATAATTTTTTCACCTACAGCCCAAATTTGGTAGGATTTTATTGGATGATTACAAAAATACAGTGGGGGGGGGGGGGGGGCCGAATCGAGCCCCGCCAGTGCTGCTAATGGTCTAAACACCCCAGTGGTAATAGGGTTAATATTCCGATAACCTAAAACAAATCAGTCATAACTAGGGCCTACTTAGTAGGAGTTGAAAGCATGAGTTGAGACACCGGCAGGTTGAGTTTCGCTGTGAAGTGAGTCTAAAGAACCAGAGTGAGGCCAGCTGCAGTCATGACGTGGACCAATGGGATGACCAGGTTGTTGCCATCATTGTTGCTTGTTGGGTTGACCTTGTTGTCTTCATCATTGATGCTATCTGTAGATGGGTAGTCCGTGTTGTCTTCATCATTGATGCTAGCTGTAGATGGGTAGTCCGTGTTGTCTTCATCATTGATGTTAGCTGTAGATGGGTAGTCCGTGTTGTCTTCATCATTGATGCTAGCTGTAGATGGGTAGTCCGTGTTGTCTACATCATTTATCGGTGAGTCGACGTTCTGGTTGCATTTATCAGTATCGCAGCAGTGTATGGCGCAGACGGCGTCTTTCTCTACTTTTTTGATTGTATGTGCTGAAACGAATGTAATTTGATGTACAGTAGTTGAGGTTAAACAAAATCATAGTTTTAATATAATTACCCCAATTTAACACAAGGATAAGGATTTAACAAGGTGTAGTAAAATAAATTAAGTCTAGTACTGGAGGTATTTAGGTTAATCTTGTATACAATATTGAAGTATTAAAATGGGTATAATATGGTGTGAGTAAGAAATTAAGGAGTGGAGGAGTGGAGTCAAGTAAGCAAACAGAGGATGAAAGAACAATAACTACTGTAGTACTGCATGATATATGGAATATATGACTGTGTGTTAGTACCGACACGACACGGCCGTGTAATTATCTTGGTGGAAGGTTGTGTACAGTAAAGGGGGGTGGATAATAAACTATTGATAAAAGGTCATTCATTACATTGCTCGAGAGATAACGGTTGATATATTATGAGAGGTGTTAGTATAATAGGAGTCAGATGTTATCAATATTGTATTGTACCATATAACCAGAGACTTGTTGGTGTAGTGGTTCATTTCTATATATTTATTATTGTGATATTTACTACATGAAATATCACTTCTCTCGGTACCATAAGCCCTTGATGATTTGAGTTCGAAGCAAATAAGTATAGTTAGTGCGATTTTGAAAAACATCTTAAAGTTTATATACAATCCGGAACGTTTCGTATAATTACTGTACTTTATACATCATCAGCCGAAATAACAGTATAAATTAGGCCTAAAGAATTACACATAAGTATATTAATTAGATACTGCAAAAGTGAACGGAATTATAGTATCTGTACTGCACAGTTTCTGTATATTATCTTCTTATATTATCTGTATACTATCTTCACTGAATATTGAACACGTTCGTGGGGCCTTCGCGCAGCACGAATTGAGCAAAGCCTTTAGCATATGGGCACCATTAATGAGTTGTCTGCCATTAGTCAGAAGTCTTCAACAAAATACTCGTCATCCTCTTGTTGTGCCTCGTTGCGTTCGTTTGTTTTTGACCAAACTTCAGATTCGTTCTAAACTTTTGCCGGACTACATATGTACCAAGTTTCGTTTAATTTCATCAAGGAATAACCGAGTTATTAGTTAAATTTCCAAAAATCAAAAATTTACGAAGACGACGACAGACGACGACGACTATAACGACAGACAACTCTCCAATGGCACCCATATGCTAAGGCTTTGCTCACTTCGTGGCACGCCCCACAATGTACCGGTTGGTTTGTGTGGGTAAAAGGGATTATTGGATTGGGGGGGTTTGCCAACAGTACTCACAGCTGAGAGAGAGGTAACTAACTTTTTGGGTGTAAAGGTGGAGGTGTTAATATTATATCGGTCATATATTTATGACAATTATGACAAGAGTCCCACAAAAAATGAAAACAAATAAGTTGGTGCCAGTTCCCAAGAAGGGCAACCTAACACTATGGTTCTTTTCGGGGAATCTCATTGATCTCGATTGCTGCAAAGCTGTACAATAGAATCCTATTAAATCGCACCAGGGATCCCATTGAGAGACTGCTCCGTGGAAATCAGAATGGGTTCCGTAAAGGTCGTGGGACCATGGAGCCCATTTGGGCACTTAGAAGGATAATTGAAGAGTTATCAAAAAAGAAAGACAGGCATCTGGCTGTTATCTTAGTTGACTTTTTCAAGGCCTATGATTCAGTCTCTCGCTCACGTATGTTCAGCATACTTTTATTATATGTGTAAAGGCTTTTGCGTAATTAGCCGGTTATTTTCCCTGTAAAGTACTCTGTAGTTGGTTTAACAGGCATAAAAGGCCGTGTCCTTACTGTATTGTTGTTTTAGAGGACATAAAAGTAATTTCTTCTGTATGTGTACTTTAGCGGACATAATCCGCAATTTTATGACGCAATAAGCCGGATCCTCTTGAAACAGTGTAGCTACCATGACGACGGCTAACAGCTGATATTGCCATGTAGAACATCTCTTTGTTCTTTGTTCTCTCTTTGATCGATCGACCAATCAGAGCGTTTTTTGCCTCTGTGTTAGATGGTAGATAAAAACTCTTGGAGTTGAGTCAGTATGTGATTTTTCCACAGCCTACAACACCGGCGTGGAACCTCCGTGTTTCAGTCTTTAGTTCAACATTAGTAGGCTTAATTATAGAACGTATATCCGTTATCAAACCAACTAACTTACTCACTGATCATATCAATTCTTAACATTACTGCTTTGCTGTCGGTTATTCATTATATTTGTTGATGTAACATTATATTTGGAATACTGATAAACAATCAGACACCCCAATCTTCTTGATATACTAAAGGTTAGAGAGACCGGATACATATAACGATTGCGACTTACATTAAGTGGTTTGAAGTGAATCTAATGCTATTTTATAGGCCCTACACGTATTGTCTGTTGTTCTCCTTATATGTGACTAAAATTAGTGAAGGTCGGCAGATTAGTGTGCAGCATTGTGCAGTATTGTGTATGATTGTGATTGATAACGAAGCATCTCCTAAAGAATGCGCCATATACGTGAATCTATAGCCATCCCGTTGTGTCTGGTTTAAGTCATAACTCTGTTTATATATTTAAAGCGCCACGTCCTAAAGGAACTGTTAATATTTCCCGAAAGTGAATAATATTTGTCAGAGATTATATATACTAAGATCAGTCGAATAATACAGTAGGCCTATCCCGCAATACGATTAGGCTTCCGAATCCAGTCTCCCGGGTATATCCAGCGGGTGAATGATCGCGCATAGACTGGTTTCGGCTAATGTAGTGTATCAAATATTTGTCGTAGGCTAAAGACTATCTATTATCTAGAAGACATCCTAATTTGGCAGGTTAAACTGCTAAAGGTCTGAAAGCGCGAACAATAACAGATATACCGTCTAATTGCAGGGTAGGCAATAAATACAGTTTAATATTGTTCTGGTAAGAACAATAACAGACAAAGCTTCTGTATTGCACTGGGCAATAAAGCTGAAGTACCGGCAACCGGTACCCAGTAGGCCTGACTACCTAACCACCCGGACCGGTACCTACAGCAGTACAGGTACAGCAGTATTATTCGATTTTGATAATTATATACCAGTAGGCCTTAATATTTAATCAGGGACTGCAGCCCTGGTTTTTTATTGAGATTTTACTTATTTCTGTCAGATTTATTTACTTGTAGGTTAATATTGAGCAGAAGGCGTGTAAGCCTGCTCAGATTGTACAGATAATTTGTAGGCTTGACTGTTGTCTAACTGTTGTTAAGTCTGAACGGATTGCAGTGTGTGTAGAGCATCTGTCCGATAAAGTGCTAGTTAGGAACGTAGGGGCTTCAAGTGCTGTGAGGTAAACCCCCTTTGAAAGAATAAGTCGTACTACTAGGTTAGAACGCATACTAACTAATCATTTCGGAGTCTGCATATACTGTAGTTTATTTAGGCTTGATAGTAGTCTGCCATCGTTTGGTCTGTACTTTGTTTGTGTAGTCTGTACAGGTAGCGTATAATTCTTATTTAGATAATTTGTAGGCTGGATAGTTGTCTGGCTGTTGTTAGGTCTGAGGAAATTTCGGTGTGTGTAGAGTGTATGTCCGATAAAGTGCCAGTTGGGAACGTAGGGGCTTCCAGTGCTGTGAGGTAAACCCCCTCTGAAAGAATAAGTCGTACTACTAGGTTAGAACGCATACTAACTAACCATTTCGGAGTCTGCATATACCGTAGTTTGTTTGGGCTTGATAGTAGTCTGTCAGTGTTTGGTCTGCATTTTGTTTGAGTAGTCTGTACGCGTAGCGTAATATTTATTATTCAGAGTTTATGCGATTATTCGCAACATTCATTCCCCAAGTTTATTCCTACAGTAATTGTGCTTGTTATATATACCGTTACAGTTAAACTAACCCCGGTACTACATCAGGGCTGCTTGGCGTAGGTAAAGACTGGAGATTTTATGCTTTGGTCACTCCGGCAGATACCGTGGTTCTTTTAGCTGTTCAAGTATTTTTAACTACTGATTATTTGTTGTACAAGTACTTGTACCTAATTTAGGGTTTAGTGTACAGTGCTTTCCGAAGGTAATTAGCGTGTAGGCAGTATATTTGTGTTGTTAATAGGCACATTGGTTCTGGTAGACCGCAGTAATTAACTTCTGGGTAGGAACACTCCGTGATACATAACGTAGTACTTATAGCGATACGGCTATAAGTCGTCAGACGGTGGTATTTTCCTATCTGGACAACGCAATATATTTACTACTGCTTGTTATTTTCAAATACCGTAGTACCCTGTCCGTTGTAATAACCAGATATTCTAACCCTTTGTTAGGCTGGTTTGTAGACTTCTTGTAAAATTACCCTAAAAAATTCGTACTTGTAAATTTTGTGTTTATTTAGAGATTGTAATTTCACCCGAATTGTACGTAATTTGTAGTATTAAGTAACTTAGGTAAATTAGAATTATTTGTTTTAGTGTCCAACAAGTAGCACTCCACTGAGAGCGCACAGCTTCTGTGTAGTGACTCCCCCCAGAAATAATAACATTTATTTCAAATATTGACAAAACCCATTTTAACGGGTATATATATATTATAAATCAACTCAAACGATTTATAAATAGTAGGCCTGCCATACATCAATTAGGTCTAAATATCAGTTGGACTACTGCTTAAATAGCGGTAATAAAGTAAGTTAAAGTAACCAAGTAACCCCTGAAATTTCAGAAATTCAATTATTCTAAAATAATTGACATACCGGTATTTACAATAGGCTTATTATATTTATTTCTATAAATTTAGGCTGAAATTATACCGGTATTCTGTAATTAATTCTAGTTAATAATTATACTTATATATACTATAAGTGTAAACTGCATACCGGTATCCACGATAGGCCTATTATATATTTATATATATTTGTGCTGGAATTATACCGGTATTCTGTGACAAACCTAGTCTGTAATAATACTTATATATATACTATAAGCATACCGGTATTCTAATATATTATATATATATCACGCTACACTGAGTAGCAGTATCGGTAATTAATTATTAGGCTAACAGTGATACTGAATTACTAGACTTGCTTAAACTGTAATATAGCAGTAGGCATTCAACTGTACAAACCAACATGTCTGACACAAAGCAAAACCTGTCAGACAGTCTCCTAGATACAACCATATGTGACCCAGACAGGAGTGTGGAACGAGTAGGACCGAAGTTCAAATCACCTCCTACTGTAAGAAAGATCATCCCTCCCGTAGTAATATCAGACCCTAGGCTAGTCCAACATCGTAGGTCTATCATAGGCACTCGAGCTCAGGTCAAGCGGGACCAAGAAGCAGCAGAACAGCAACAACCCGTGAGCCAAGAACTTATTTCTCAGCGGCCCGACAGCTCCAGTAGTGAGGATACTGTAGAGCTGACACCCGAGCGCGGAGCAAAGATGATGATGCGGTTTATTCGGATCCCCTTCTCATTCTTCCTGCATCCGTACTCACTAGTTTATTGACTGCGGTGGAAGAACACCAGATTGATTGGGCGAGAAATAAGCGATCGACTAAAGATAGTTATGCGGGATATACAAGGGAAGAACTGAAGTCTATTGTCGAGTCGCAATGGAACTTCCCCGGACCCGGACTCCCGTTTGATTTATCAGAAGCTGCCTGGGAAGACATACACAGGATGGGAGTAACCAAAGAAACCATCGATCCAGCTGTGTGGAAGAGGTCCGCAGCAGGATACGTACAGGGATTCTTCAGCTCCATGGAACGATTAAAAGAACAACTGTTTCAACAACCCCAAGGACCTCAAGAGCAGGGACAACTGCTTTATCAAGTTAGAGAAAGAATTCTACGAATCAGGCTAATCTTATCGGCCTTTGAGGAAGCTTCTAAAAGAAGACAAGACACGTCGTTGCAAGTTGCCGTAAAGACTTGGTTTCAACAGGTGAGTCTCCAGGTTCAAGGAACAGCTCAGTGGAAAGCTCAGCTAGATGAGCGCTCAACCCATGGAGAATCAACAGACGCTACTTTTTCCCAAGTGGAAAGTGAAGCGACGGCAGAGAAACCGCATAAGAGGGATGCCATTGACATCTATCTGTCAGACTATCAACGTTTTTTAGGTGATGAAGAGTTGAGGAGAAGGTTAGATGGACTTAGCCCTAATAGTGAAGGAGCCCAGCGTGTGTTGGACGCCATCGATGTGGATATGAGAGCTGCGAACCAAGCTAGATTTGATGAACGCCTCCGCATCACTAGAGTCCAAGAGGAACAAGTAAAGAAAAAACGTATAGAAGACAGAAAGACAGCAGCAGTGGCAGCAGCAGTAGCAGCGGCAGAAGCGGAAAGAAAAGCGGCAGCGGCAGCAGCAGCGGCAGAGGTAGAAGCGGAAAGAAAGGCGATAGAAGTGGAAAGAAAGGCGGTAGAAGTGGAAAGAAAGGCGGCAGTGGCAGCGGCAGAGGCAGTGGCAGAAACAGAAGGGAGAGCGGCTGAAGAAACCACCCAATTAGAATTGGAAAACATTCAGGAGAATCAAGACTGCATAAATAAACAGTTAACAGCTAGTAATATGCAGATGATGAATCGATCTACTCCCAAAAGACAGGGATATACATCATCTGAGGAAGGCGATACCACCGATACTGAAGGCAAAGGAAATAGATCTCGTCTAAGCAGACGTAGAAGAACATCCCACCGTCAGAAATTGCCTGATTTGCCTCCAGCGGTTAGAAGGCAACTAAATAACACAAACTTAGGTAGTACAGAACCCACAGACCAAATAATTAAAATAGAAAGACTCCCTACTATAGTAGATGAGCCTGAAATAATTAGGCCTGTTCCCGAAGCCACCCTTTCGGTGGTAGAGACACCTGTACTCCCTGAACCTACCCCTAAATTCCCTCTGCACAGCACTAAGCTACCTGTGCCCAGCAGAACAGCCCATGAGACAATCCATGTTCTGGACTCCGAGCGAAATATTAATGATTTGTCGCCCGTTGTCCCTCGTCCGCCCGCTACAACGTTGGCGGCTCCCGCTTCGGCGGTCGAGTGGGTGGATGAGAGATGACGGGGGATGGATCTCCTGCTCGGGCAGATGCAGGAGACCATTCAGCAATTCAAGGGCACAGTAAGGGAAAGTAGGTTAGAGTTGCAAGAAGTGCAGCAAAGTATCGCGTTAGAACGCGATAAATTAGTAAATACACAAAAGGGTATACCACCACCCCCGGTAACAATGTGTCAACCTGTTAGGTCTGAAGTATCTCATGCGCAAGGTGTGGAGCCTACACGCATATATACTGCTAGCGAAGTAGAAACTCCTATAGTGAACCCTATTAAAGGTAATTATAGACCTGTTGATAATGATATTCCCTATAGACCTGATCATAATCCGAGAAATTTATATACCGATAACTCGATATTAAATAACACGATGGCCCAAGAAAGTTTTACGCGTCAAATGGCTAGAACCGAAGCCCGGCAAGCGGTAAAGGTGGGAGAGATAGTCAAGTTCAATGGAGATGAGATGAAATGGTTACCTTTTAATGAATATTACAAAGATAACATACAGAACTCTGTGCTATCTAATGGAGAGAAACTTAGATTCCTCATCGAGTGCTTGGAAGGATCTCCCAAGCTAATGGCGTTAAAGTTTATTGGACATCCAGTGTACGCGCTTTTGAAGACCTTTAGCAGTTTAACCTGCCAAAATTTATATGTCTTTTGGTTTATAAATAGACTTTAGCATATGACAAGTATTTAATACCAATAAACACAACATTAGCCGAAGCCAGCCTAGTGCGCGTCCATTCACCCGCTGGATATACCCGGGAGACTGGATTCGGAGGGCTTAGATTGTTATTGCAGTGTAAGCTTACTGTATTATTCGATTGATCGTTAATAAATAATTTCTGACGAGTATTATTCACTTTCGGGAAATATTAACAGTTCCTTTAGGACGTGGCGCTCTATCTAGGTAAACAGAGATATGACTTATACTAAACACAACTGTAAGACTGTAAGGCTTATGATTCACGTATGAGGCGCATTCTTTAGGAAATGCTTAGTTATCAGCCACAATCATGCACACTACCGGTAACGCACGATACTGCACACTAATCTGCCGACCGTCAATGAATTTTATCATATATAAAGAGAACAGCAATTGACTCATGTAGTGCCTATCAAATAGCATTAAACTCACTACAAACCACGATAATATAAGTCGCAATCGCTATATGTAACCTGTCTCTCTAACCTGTAGTGTATCAAGAAAATTGGAAAATTTGGGTTATTTATCGATGTTCTCCAAGTAATAATATTCAACCAAACAACAGTAAAACCATTAAGACGGTAGGTTAAGATATGATATGACAATGTACCGATAATGTAACAATGATACGATCTGCCGATCCGATTGGGTTGATTGAGTTGTTAAGGTTGATAACAGTTATACGTTCTATAATCTAAGCCTACTAATGTTTCTTCTAAAGTCTGAAACGAATTGACTCCAGAGCCGGTGTTCTTGGCCTAGATAGAAACAACAAAACTATAACACAGAAAACTATAAGACTGAACACTCCTAGCACGATCTGTAGAATATCTCCACATCGACAGTAAAAATCGCCCTGATTGGCTGTTAAGCTAAACAAAGAACCATGTGTCCAATGGCCGTTTCCATGCCAGCAACCAGCTGTTAGATGTCGTAATCTGAATCATCAAGGCTACACTGTGCTAGAGTATTTGACGCATTCCGGGTTTTGTGCCTTGCCATGTCCGACAAAGCACACATATAGAAGAATGACTTTTATGTCCGTTAAAACACCTACAACGGTACTTTGCGGGCAATGGAACTGATTATATCCGCAAAAGCTTTTACACCGCTCCCAGAAAATGGGATTCAAGTCTATAATTATACAAAAATCACAGTTTCTAATATACGTAAATACTCTAAACAGTTAGTCTTTCTTGCGCGGACGGCGTTTACGCAGTTTTTTAAAGCTGACCAGAGTCTTTTTCTCTTTGGGGCGAGCCACTTTACAAGGAGGGCTATAACTCCTGGGTGAAGGGTGCAATATGATTGCATCAGAGGGTGTAGGATTATGGTCGGTGTATCCGCCAGTCGAAGTGCCGGGTTGATTGACATCAACGTCGGGGGAGAGTGGTCTAACGGTCTTGAGAGCGCGTTTTAGGACGGCCGCTCTTACGGGTCCTTTACGAGTGGTCTGAACGAGAGCCGTGGGTGGACCATAGGCAGTCAGAAACTTCCTGGGTTTAATGGTTCTTTCCAACTCGCGCTCACGGGCTCGGTATTCGTAAGGCCGTCGATATACTTCCTGTAACTCGGGGTGTGAGTCAACAAATAAGTCTCCATAGTCCGGATCCTGACGGATATAATTGATTAAGTTATAGGAATGAAGGTCGCTAGGATTAACACTCCTGAGAAATTTGCGTACGAACTTGGTTGAAATACATTCTCCGACGCGCTTCAGTAGTTCGTAACTCGATATGCGGGATTTCTGTTTGACAGAAGCGAATAGATAAGGATGGAACGCATAAACTCCTTCGTAAGCGTGTCCAGGATAATATATTTTTCGTGTTCTATTCTCAGTTTATCGTTACGACTCCGCTGGGTATGATATTTAAATAGAACCATTTCCCTTTCGGTGTCTACATCGTCAGTATCATGCAAGTCGATAGGATGGCCGGTAGTTAAGAAGTCCATATACGTACCATTACGATGCGTATAGCGAGTGGTGAATTTTCGATAGTCCAATTCACGCGTAAGTTGCTCTTGGGACATCGGCGGTTCGATATAACGACCATCGTCCTCCGTAATGGTTGGATCGGCTTCACTGCGTATCAAGCTATCCACAAATGCTTGTAAAGGTAAGTATATCGCTCCCTGATACCAAGATCATCTTCTATCAACTCCGTCATATCTGCTATTTGGATTTATTAATATTATAAGGAGTTTATGTTTAGGCGAGCGGGCGTCGCTGCCTACCTTTCTTTGCCCCCGGACAGTGGGATTCTCAGCGCCGATGTACCGTCGTCGCGGTGTTTACGCCAACATGTAGCAACAGCACGACAACGATAACCGGCACAAGTCACTCCACTGTCCGTCCCAAAGGCTTGAATCCACTTTAGGTTCTTTCTATAGGAGAGTTGGGCTACTTTCACAATTGCGACTAGCTACTGTAAACATACTTTAGCAGTAACATTCACCTATAAACGCACAAATTCCACACAACTGTCACCAATTGTACACATACAGGCCATTTGTCTGTTAGTCAGTGCCTTCCAGAATGTCACGTTATTACTGTGTATCCTTGGATACTAACAGTGTGCTATGCATTCTCTATGCTAGGCAATCGGACAAGCTTTCTATTGTTCTTTTAACTTGCTTCTAATTCTAGCGTGGGTGTTGCTATGGTGACATTATGGAAAGCTAGCGATAGAATTAGGGTAATTCTCATACATACAGATCTGGAATGCTATTTAATAGTAATTCTTTAATTGTCAATATCCTCCTTATGTATGATTTTATTAATTTTATCGGCTATTGACTATATGTTGGAGGTTCTCGCACTCTAATACACTCAATAGGAAGAATCTCCGCTCCCATGATCTATTAATTAATGGAATTTTGGGAATGTTATAAATTGCACAAATGACAATTTATGAAATTCATTTAAGATATGAATTTAAATTTATTCCCGTGAATTTTATTATTTGATGGTAAAATTGACACAATTTTATTCCAGAGCATGTCTGGGGACCTAGGATCCTTAATTCTGTAAAATTGTCTTTTAAGAGTATCGGTAAGTGCTGCGATATCTTAATTGACTAGAAATTTTAAAGGATCTGAATTTTACAGATTTTAATAAATATTAAATTAATATTTAAGATGGGCACCGATTTATTCCAGAACTTGTCTGGGGACGTTAACCACTGATTCTAGAATTTGTCTTTCAAGTATATCGGTGGGTGCCGCGATATCTTAATCGACTAGAATTACAGATGGTCAAAAGGTTTAACAGATTTATTTGCGTTTTACGCTACTGTTATAGGGACATCACGCTACTATATGTATTATTTAATATAAAGTAGAAGAGCAATATCGCACGAAGCAATGTCAGTGTGAAGAGGCAAGTCGTTTCCAAGGTCTACCCAGAGCTTGGTTTAGCCGAGACACGAGGATCTGAACTTTGCATTCCTAATACTCTGCCTACCAATAATACTTGAATATAGTAGTGGCTTTATTGTACTTTAATAAGTACGGACATTTCATCTTACTGTAGTCACGTATTTATAATATGATACGGACAGTAAGGAAAAAGAAAAAATTATTTCTCGCCGTCACACTAAATATATATTATATATATGTAATTATGTAATAAACACTAATATATTGCACTAACCTACTAAATAATCTAAAATAACATTCTACTAAATAAAATTAAATAAAACGATTATAATAAAGTACATAATAAAGTTCGCATATAAAAATATAATAAAAATAAATAGAATAATATAGTCATACACCCACTCCAGACGTATCACGTTGGGGAGTCCCTAGATGTTTGAGGAATTAGGGAGGTGGTCGTGGGAAGAGTGTCTTGCCTTCCATAGTTTCCGGAGAGTTCTCTGTCTCTTTCCAGTAAACATAAACGACCAACTGGGCGGTTGAGTTGTTGCGTCTCAAAGATTATGCCTGGCTTCTTGAAGTTACGCCGCATGACGACGAGTTCTACCGAGCGTACTAAACCATCATCCGAGATGTGAGTCTCGATGATACGACCTGTCTGCCACCGTTTACGTGGAAGGTCTGAATCTACAATAAGCACCATATCTCCGGCGCTGACGTTTTCTTGCTGCGCAAACCACTTAGTTCGAAGTTGTAGCGTGGTCAGATAATGTTTCTCGAAATGGTCAGCGAAACGACGGGATAGCAACTGCATAAGTTGCCAAGTTCGACGGCAGTATTCGTCTCCGTCGGTAATCTCCGATCGTGGGAGCATGGCTACAGGTTTCTTAAGTAGGAAGTGCGCGGGTGTTAGCGCTTCCAGGGAATCGGGACTCGATGAGACTGGCATAAGCGGTCTCTCGTTGAGATAGGCAGCTATTTCCTCCATTAATGTCCGCAAAAGTTCGTCGGTGAGATACGCGCGGCATGGCACTATAAAGTGAAATGCGGTCTTGACACTTCTAATTAATCTCTCCCAACTTCCTCCCCACCAAGGGGCGTCGGCGGCGTTGAAGGTCCAGCTAGACGCTGTTATCCTTAGCTGATCGTCCACCTGTCTTTGGTTCCAGTCCTTCACATAAGCCTGGATTTCGTTGTTGGCACCAATGAAGTTCGTTCCCTTATCCGATCTCATGGTATTACTAGTCCCGAAGCGAGCAATCTGTCGGCGTAAACTTAATACGAAGCTGTTGGTAGATAGATCGTTCACCATATCGAGATGGATGGCTCTACAAGTCATGCATACGAAGATGACACACCATCTCTGGACTATAGTCCTAGCACGATATACTTCAATAGGGCCAAATAAATCTACACCAGTATTAGTAAAAGGTGGTTCATAGAAGCTTACTCGTTCCCTAGGTAATTCTGCCTCTCGCTGTGTTAAAGGCCTACTGAATGCTTTCCTACAGGGTATGCAGTTCCTAAGAACTTGGTTCAGAGCTCTACGGGGTTTATCAAAATAATAGCGAGTTCGAATTTCGCTAAGAACTCGTTCTCTACCAGCATGATAAAGTTTACTGTGAACATCTACAATCATCTTGATTTGTACTTAAAGATTTCTAATGAGTATGGGGAATTTAGTGTCAAATGATAATGGCGCATTGGTGAGCCTTCCTCCAACACGTATTAACCCATCTATCATTGTGCTAGAGAAGCGATCCCTTAAGCGCATCTGCGGATTTCTCAACAACAGGAAATACTTATCGGATTCCTCATAGCATTGCAGGAGTCTCAGTATCTGCTTATTGGTTTCTTCATGCTCCTGGTAACTGATTTTTTCCTTTAGAAACTGGTCGGATGTCTTATATTTGGGTAAATTTTTAATAACATGAACTTGCGCAGATGTCAATGGAGCGGTATCACTAATGGTCTTCGTCCTGGAGTAGTGATGATGAAAACATCGCCTTAAATATGTGACGGCTTTACAGAGCCGATTCCAGGAACTGTAGTGATGCATTGCTCTCTGCAGCAGGGGTGAGATTCCTTGCGAGACGTCTGGTGTTCCAGATTTCCAATCTCTATCTCTAATTTCCACAACAGACTTATTTGTGGCGAGGGATTGTGGATCCGAAGCATCGTTTCCGGAAGTATGCAATACAGATAGATCGATCGTCGGTTTAAATAACTTCGATTTACTCGCCCGGGTTTTAGGTTTGACTTTCTCCGCTCCCTTGGCTTGTCTAATCTCCGCCGTAGTAAGGTGAGGAGGCCATTCATCCTCTTCCTTACTCAGGAAGTCGGGTCCACCCAACCAGTCTGGAGTATCTATCAGCTCCTGTGGAGTCGCTCCCCTGGAGGCAATATCGGCTGGATTAATCGTACCAGGGCAATGTCTCCATTGATCTATCTTTGTGCGACTAAGAATAATAGCTACTCTGTTAGTAACAAAAACGCTGAACTGACAGACTTCATTGGTTATATACTCCAACACGAGTAAAGCGTCGGTCCAATAAACAGTTTTCTCCAGTGGATAGTCGATTTGTTCTGTTACGTTCTGGCCGATGGCTGTAGCGTATAAAGCCGCTTTTAACTCCGCTCGAGGAACCTTTAACTTGTTGTTAACTCGCAGATATGCTACTATACCTATTCCCATGTCGCTGGCGTCTCCAAACACATGGAGTTGATAGGAATAAGTAGGGAGAACATGACCAAAATATGCACGGGAAATTATAAAGCTCTCAATGGCAGGTAGAGAATCTTCCCATTTCATCCACTTCTTTAACAGTTCTCCCTTAAGTGGATCGTCCCATGAGTGGTTTTCAAGCCGCATTTGTTGTACTAAACTCCGAGCAATCAATATAACTGGGCTAATAAATCCCAATGGGTCGAAATAAGTGCTCAGGATACTTAAACAAATCCGCTTGGTCTGAACTGGATTATCTCGCTGCTTTAGCTGAAAAAACAGGATATCTCTTTCTGTGTCCCACTTCAAGCCAAGCGTCTTGGTTTCTGGAAGATTGTCCTTTATTAAGTCTAGGTCTTTCGTTCCTCGGTCTTCTACCGGTATCGCTTCCAGAAACTCACGGGAGTTGCTGGTGAATTTCGTCAGTCGAAATCCACCTCTTTTCAAACACTCTACCGTTCCTTTCGCGACATCAATGGCTTCTTCTACTGATGGAAGGGACTTTAAATTGTCGTCCATGTATATATCGCGCTTGATGTTGTCTATCACCTCTTTGGAGAATGCGTCTCGGTTGTCATTCGCAGTGGTCCGCACCACGGAGCAGGCATTGGAAGGGCTTGATATGATCCCAAAAGCCTGGATGGTCATCCAGTACTCTACCGGTTTCTGGTTGAGATCTCCTTCAGGCCACCACAGAAATCTCAGGCTGTCTCTATCTCTATCCAGCGCCTTGACTTGTAAGAACATTCCTTCTATATCGGAGGCGAACGCGATGGAATATTGTCTTAATCTTAAAAGTATTCCCAACAAAGATTGGAGTAAGTTGGGTCCTGGTAACAACTCGGAATTGAGGGATTGGCCCATATATAGAGCGGAGCCATCGAATACGACTCGTACTTCATGGGGTTTACCGGGTTTGGGAACGTAATGATGTGTTAAGTAATACGTTCTCTCAGTCACTGGTGTTCCTTCCGGTACTCGCTCCGCGTATCCCTTTGTAATAAATTTCTTCAACTGAGTTTGGTACATTTCTTTAGCTGAAGCATTAGCCGTAAGGCGTCGATGTAATTGAGTGATTCTTTTCTCTGCCAAGGGTCTGTTATTTATAAATCTAGGTTCTCGTTTTCGAAATGGTAGGCCGATTTCATATCTACCTTGATCTTTTAAAAAACGTGTAGTTGTTTCCTGGATTTGCTTGGCTCTTTCTTCTTCTATCGATAGGGCCTTATCGTATGAATTGGGCTCTACCAATTCTTTAGTAAAGAATCGTACGGCGAGTTCGTCCCGAGTTCTAGCGTTGTAGCGCTCTATCTCATCATTTAGTTCGTCATTGTAATCAATGGGTCCCGATGGGCGAATCAGTTGACATAGGTTCACCTGGTTTTTCCAAGTTTTGTTTTCTGTAAGTAGGTCGATTGTGTTCTCTTCATCGAAGAGTTGGTAGATGTCGTCATTATCTGAGGAGTATGGTGTTCCCTCAGTTAGTTCGTCCACCTCACTGCTCTCCACTTCCCAATCGTTTACTTGGTATATTCGTTCTTGTGGCATTCTCTCTTCGAGAGTTCTGCGGGAAGGGCCAGTAAAGTACCAACCTACTCTAGTTCTTACCGCATAGGTTTGCAGTGGCTGCGGTTGAGCAGGCCGTTTCTCCAATGTCTCGAGCGCCTCATGCGCGTTTTGGCCGATGAGTATTTGCACTCCAGGATAATCTGTCTGGAATCGAGGTATCTTAAGCTGTTGGATGCTCTCATCCTCGTCCCAATTATAAAGTTCTGCTTGGGTAGTAGCGAAGTTCTTTATAGCCACCATTTTTACCGACCTTATACCTTGTGCTCCTAATTTATCCTGGGGGGTGGACAACACACCTACATAGTAATCTGCCATTAGGGTAGATTTCCAAACCTGCATAATTCCTGACATATTCAATTTAGTCTGGAATTTGGGTTGTCCAGCAAAGATATCTTCGGCTAGTTCTTGATCGATGAATGTTCCTGTGCTGCCGGAGTCAAGGAGGGCATTCACTATGTAACTTTTGTTAGGACCATGAACTCTTACCTGCACTACAGGAAATTCTCTGATTCCTACGTTGGAAGTTGGAGCTTTCCAAGATGGTTGTCTGGCAAAAGTAGTTGGGGGGAACTCAGTGTCGGTGTCCTTTTCATAAGTAAGTGCTCGATACACTGCGGTATTTATTAGGTAACAGGATTCGTTGGCGTCGGAGAATTCGTCAGTATAGAATCCTTCCATCTCAGACTCTTGATCAGTGTCATTTACATCACTGAATTGGACATGTAGTTCGGGCTCACTTACCTGACTCGGGTTGTCTCGTTCGAACTCACTGTGTAACAAGATGTGATGTTTCGCGCCACACTTTGCACACTTTACGTCGGAGTAACAGGTTCGCCGTTGGTGTCCTGATCTGAGGCAATTATAGCATAACCGCTTATCCCACATGACTGCACGTCTGTCTACAAGGGATTTCTTTAGAAATTCAGCACACGCACTCAAACGGTGGGGCCCGTCGCACAGCGCACAGTTTGGTTTGATGTTACTCACTTTACCTTGGGTAACGTGATGCACTCTCGTTCTTTCTTCGGGCTTTCTTCCGTGCATTCTGTTAGGAGACTGAGGAGGAGTCTTAGCAACCTGTTCTCTCCTATCTTTGGTTCGAGCCTTGTATTTACTTACGTCCTTTGAGGTTTTGTTAACGTAGTAAAATCGGTCAGTGTCTTTCCCGCTGTCCTCTTCTTGAGAAGCTTGGCTTTCGCCGTCGTCAGTGTAACATACTGGTGTTACTCTTCTCCTAGAAACGGGTTTCTCACTTACCTTATTTTCCGATGTTTTCTCTCTGGACTGCTTGATGAGTTATAGTTTTACTTCACCATCTAAGAAGGACATGAGATCAGCCATGGTAGGGCTTCGTTGTTGCTGCTCATTCATATACAACACTTTCTTGTCCCAACGCGTACATACTCCACCCTTTGGTAAAGTAGAGACTACTGCTCCAATAACCATGGAACTCTGATATTCATGAGACTTACCTAACCAGTCCAATTGTCTACAGATCTCCTGAATCTCATCGGAAAACTCTATAATCCCGCTACTAAGGAAGTTTCTGGGGGCTACTAATTTTGCATACAAATACTTAGCTATGTTATCCTTGTTACCATACCTGATGTTTAATGTATCCCAAACTTGTCTTAATCCATCTGGATGTCCAATAAACTTTAACGCCATTAACTTGGGAGGTCCTTCCAAGCATTTGATGAGGAATCTAAGTTTCTCTCCGTTAGATAGTACAGAGTTCTGTATGCTATCTTTGTAATATTCATTAAAAGGTAACCATTTCATCTCATCTCCATTGAATTTGACGATTTCTCCCACTTTGACCGCTTGGCGGGCTTCTGTTCTAGCCATCTGACGCGTAAAGCTTTCTTGGGCCATCGTGTTATTTAATATCGAATTATCGGTATATAAATTTCCCGGATTATTATCAGGTCTATAGGGAATATCATTAACAACAGGTTTATAATCACCCTTAATAGGGTTTGCTATAGGAGTTTCTACTTCACTAGCAGTATAGATGCGTGTAGGCTCCACACCTTGCGCATGTAATACTTCAGACCTAACAGGTTGACACAATGTGACAGGGGGTATTGGTATACCCTTTTGTTTATTGACTAATTTGTCGCGTTCCAGCGCGATACTTTGCTGCACTTCTTGCAATTCTAACCTACTTTCCCTTACTGTTCCCTTAAATTGGTGGACAGTCTCCTGCATCTGTCCGAGCAGGAGATTCATCCCCCGCCGTCCCTCCTCTACCCACTCGACCGCCGAAGCGGGAGTCGCCAACATTGTAGCGGGCCGACGCGGGACGACGGGAGACAAATCTTTGATTTCTCTCTCAGTGTCCAGGACAGGGATATTCGCATGGACTGTTCTACCGGGTACAGGCAGTGTAGTACTGTATAGAGGGAATTTAGAGTTAAGCTTTGGAAGTACAGGGGTCTCTAGCACAGGAGTGGCTTTGGGAACGACAGGCCTAATTATTTCAGGCTCATCAACTATAGTAGGGAGTCTTTTGACCTTAATAATTTGGTCTGTGGGTTCTGTACTACCTAAGTCTGTGCTAGCTAGTTGTCTTCTAACCGCTGGGGGCAAATCAGGCAATTTGTGACGGTGAGATGTTTTTCTACGCCTGCTTAGACGAGATCTATTTCCTCCGCCTTCAGGATTGGTGTTCTCGCCTTCCTCCGATGATGTGTATCCTTGGCGCTTGGGAGTAGATCGACTCATCATCTGCATTTGACTAGCAGTTAACTGTTTATTTATGCAGTCTTGCGTCTCTTGAAGATTTTCCAACTCCAGTTGGGTGGTCTCTTCCGACGCTCTCTGTTCTGCTTCTGCCAATGCCATTGCTGCTGCTGCTTTTGCTGCTTCTACTGCCACTGCCGCTGCCGCTTTTGCCTCTTCCACTGCCGCTGCCGCCTTTGCTGCTGCTATTGCCTTTCTGTCCTCTATACGTTTTTTCTTTACTTGTTCTTCTTGGACTCTAGCGAGGCGGAGTTTTTCATCAAATTTAGCTTTGTTGGCAGCTAACATTTCCACATCGATTGAGTCCAACACAAGCTTGGCTCCTTCACTATTGGGGCGAAGTCCAGCCTGTCGTCTCCTCAACTCTTCATCACCTAGGAAGCGTTGATAGTCTGACAGATAGATGTCTATGGCGTCTCTCGTCCGTGGTCTCTCTGCGGTCACTTCGCTTTCCACTTGAGAAAAGGTGGCATCGGTTGATTCTTCATAGGTTGGTCGCTCAGCCAGCTGGGATTTCCACTGGGCCGTTTCTTGTACTTTGAGACCTACCCGCTGGAACCAAGTCTTGACGGCAACTTGCAGCGACGTGTCCTGTCTTCTTTTGGAAGTTTCCTCAAAGGCTGATAGGATTAGTCTAATGCGTAGGGTTCTTTCGCGTACTTGATATAGCAGCTCTTCCTGCTCTTGAGGTCATTGGGGTTGTCGAAACAGTTGTTCTTCTAATCGCTCTAAGGAGCCGAAGAATCCCTGCACATATCCTGCTGCCGACCTCTTCCAAACAGCTGGATCCATCGTATCTTTAGCCACTCCCATCCTGTGTATGTCTTCCCAAGTAGCTTCGGACAAATCTAACGGGAGTCCGGGTCCGGGAAAGTTCCATTGTGACTCGACAATAGACATCAATTCTTCCCTGGCGTATCCCGCATAACTATCTTGGGTCGCTCGCTTACTTCTCGCCCAATCGACTTGGTGTTCCTCCACCGCAATGAATATAGTTGTTAATACTGCGGCAGGAAGGGTGAGAAGGGGATCCGAGTAGGCTGTAGCCGCCATCTGTACTCCGCGTTCGGGGGTCAGCTCTACAGTATCCGAACTACTGGAGCTATCGGGTCGCTGGGAACAAGTTTCTTGACTAGGATGTTGCTGCTGTTGGACAGCTGCTTCCTGGTTCTGTTTGACTTGGGCCCGAGTGCCGATGATTGACCTACGGTGTTGGATTAGCCTAGGGTCTGATACTACTACTGGAGGGATGACCTTTCTTTCAGTAGGAGGTGAGCTGAACCCCTTTCTTAATCGCTCCACACTCCTATCTGTGTCACAGATGGTTGTATCGATTAGACTGTCTGACAGGTTTTGCTTAGTGTCAGACATGCTTAGCTATACAGTTGAATGCTTACTGCTATAGTTACAGTTAAAGCAAGTCTAGTAATTCAGTATGACCGTTGGCCTAGTACCGGTAATTTATTACAGTATATTAGAATACCGGTATACACTTATAATATATATAAGTATTGTAAACTAGGTTTGTCTCAGAATAACGGTATATAATTTTAACACAAATATATATAAATATATAATAGGCCTATCGTGAATACTGGTATACAGCCTACACTTATAGTATATAAGTATAATTCTGGACTAGAATTAATTACAGAATACCGGTATAATTTCAGCCTAAATTTATAGAAATAAAGATAATAGGTCTATCGTAAATACCGATATATCAATTATTTAAATAATTGAATTTCTGAATTTTAAAGGTTACTTAGTTACTTTAACTTACTTTACTACCGTTATTTAAGCAGTAGTCCAACTGATATTGAGACCTAGTTGTTGTATGGCAGGCCTACTATTTATAAATCGTTTGAGTTGATTTATAATATATATATACCCGTTTAAAATGGGTTTTGTCAATATTTGAAATAAATGTTACTATTTCTGGGGGAGTCACTACACAGAAGCGGTGCGCTCTCAGTGAAGTGCTACTTATTGGACACTAAAACAGATAATTCTAATTTACCTAAGTTACTTAATACTACAAATTACTTACGATACGGGTGAGATTAATTCTCTAATTAAACACAACAAAAATATTACGTACGAAATTTTAGGGTAATTTTACAGGAAGTCTACAAACCAGCCTAACAAAGGGTTAGAATTCTGGTTATTACAACGGACAGGGTACTACGGTATTTGAAAATAATAAGTAGTAGTAAATATATTGCGCTGTCCAGATAGGAAAATACCACCGTCTGACGACCTATAGCCGTATCGCTATAGGTACTACGTTATGTATCACGGAGTGTTCCTACCTGGAAGTTAATTACCGCGGACTACCAGATCCAACGTGCCTATTAACCACTTTACAACACAATACACTGCCTACACACTAATTACTTTCGGAAAGCACTGTACACTAAACCCTAAATTAGGTACAAGTACTTATTAAAACAGATAACCAGCAGTTAAATATACTTGAACAATTAAAAGAACCACGGCATCTGCTGGAGTGACCGGAGCACAAAGTCACCAGTCTTTACCTACGCCAAGCAGCCCGTGTAGTACCGGGGTTAATTTAACTATAACGGTATGTGTAACAAGCACAATTACTGTAGGAATAAACTTGGGGACATGAATGTTGCGAATAATCGTATAAACTCTGAATAATAAATATTACGCTACCCATACAGAATACTCAAACAAAATACAAAACAAACGCTGGCAGACTACCACTAAGCCTAAATAAACTACAGTATGTGCAGATCCCAAAATGGTTAGTTAGTATGCGTTCTAACACGGTAGTACGACTTATTCTTTAGGAGGGGGTTGACCTTACAGCTCTGGATGCCCCAACTTACTAACTGGCACTTTATCAGACAAACTCTACACACGCAGCAATCTCTTCAGACCTAATAATAGCTAGACAACAATCCAGCCTACAAAATATCTGAGTAATAACTATTACGGTACCTGAACAGACCACACAAACAAACACAGGCTAAAACGCTGGCAGACTACCACCAAGCCTAAATAAACTACAGTATGTGCAGATTCCAAAATGGTTAGTTAGTATGCGTTCTAACACGGTAGTACGACTTATTCTTTAAGAGGGGATTGACCTTACAACTCAAGATGCCCCAACTTACTAACTGGCACTTTATCGGACAGACTCTACACACGCCGCAATCTCTCCAGACCCAACAACAGTCAGACAACAGTCCAGCCTACAATTATCTGAACAATCTGAGCAGACTTACACGTCTTCAGCTCAATATTAACTTACATGTAAATAAAACCGACAGAAATAAGTAAAATCTCAATAAAAAACCAGGGCTGCAGTCCCTGATTAAATACTAAGACCTACCGGTATACAATAATCAAAATCGAACAATACTAATGTACTTATACTGGAAGTACCGGTTCAGGCAGTTAGGCCTACGGACCTACAGCAGTACCGGTTCTGGCAGTTGGGCCTACGGACCTACAGCAGTACCGGTTCTGGCAGTTGGGCCTACGGACCTACAGCAGTACTGGTTCAGGTTTACCGGTCGACCGGTACTTTCAACTTTATTGCTTACTGCAATAAAGACAATAACTGTTATTGTACGCGCTTTTGAAGACCTTTAGCAGTTTAACCTGCCAAAATTTATATGTCTTTTGGTTTATAAATAGACTTTAGCATATGACAAGTATTTAATACCAATAAACACAACATTAGCCGAAGCCAGCCTAGTGCGCGTCCATTCACCCGCTGGATATACCCGGGAGACTGGATTCGGAGGGCTTAGATTGTTATTGCAGTGTAAGCTTACTGTATTATTCGATTGATCGTTAATAAATAATTTCTGACGAGTATTATTCACTTTCGGGAAATATTAACAGTTCCTTTAGGACGTGGCGCTCTATCTAGGTAAACAGAGATATGTCTTATACTAAACACAACTGTAAGACTGTAAGGCTTATGATTCACGTATGAGGCGTATTCTTTAGGAAATGCTTAGTTATCAGCCACAATCATGCACACTACCGGTAACGCACGATACTGCACACTAATCTGCCGACCGTCAATGAATTTTATCATATATAAAGAGAACAGCAATTGACTCATGTAGTGCCTATCAAACCACGATAATATAAGTCGCAATCGCTATATGTAACCTGTCTCTCTAACCTGTAGTGTATCAAGAAAATTGGAAAATTTGGGTTATTTATCGATGTTCTCCAAGTAATAATATTCAACCAAACAACAGTAAAACCATTAAGACGGTAGGTTAAGATATGATATGACAATGTACCGATAATGTAACAATGATACGATCTGACGATCCGATTGGGTTGATTGAGTTGTTAAGGTTGATAACAGTTATACGTTCTATAATCTAAGCCTACTAATGTTTCTTCTAAAGTCTGAAATGAATTGACTCCAGAGCCTGTGTTCTTGGCCTAGATAGAAACAACAAAACTATAACACAGAAAACTATAAGACTGAACACTCCTAGCACGATCTGTAGAATATCTCCACATCGACAGTAAAAATCGCCCTGATTGGCTGTTAAGCTAAACAAAGAACCATGTGTCCAATGGCCGTTTCCATGCCAGCAACCAGCTGTTAGATGTTGTAATCTGAATCATCAAGGCTACACTGTGCTAGAGTATTTGACGCATTGCGGGTTTTGTGCCTGGCCATGTCCGCCAAAGCACACATATAGAAGAATGACTTTTATGTCCGTTAAAACACCTACAACGGTACTTTGCGGGCAATGGAACTGATTATATCCGCAAAAGCTTTTACATCCAGACGGATTAAGACAAGTTTGGGATACACTAAACATCAGGTATGGTAATAGGAATAACATAGCTGGGTATTTGTATGCAAAGTTGGTAGCGCCCCGAAAGTTTATTAGCAGCGGGATTATAGAGTTTTCCGATGAGATTCAGGAGATCTGCAGACAATTAGATTGGCTAGGTAAGTCTCATGAGTATCAGAGTGCTATGGTTATTAGAGCAGTGGCTTCTACTTTACCGAAGGGTGGAGTAGGTACATGCTGGGACAAGAAAGTGTTATATATGATGGAACAACAACAACGAGACCCTACCATGGCTGATCTCATGTCATTCTTGGATGGCGAAGTGAAATTACAGCTCATAAAGCAGTCCAGAGAGAAGACCCCGGAAAACAAGGTAAGTGAGAAACCCGTCTCTAGGAGAAAGGTAACACCAGTGTGTTATACAGACGACGGCGAAAGCCAGACTTCTCAAGGAGAGGATAGCGGGAAAGACACTGAAAGATCTTATTATGTCAATAAAACGCCTAAAGACCAGGTAAGTAAATTCAAGTCTCGAACCAATGACAGGAGAGAACAGGTAAGAAAAACTCCTACGTCTCCCAAGAGAATTCAGGTGAGAAAGCCCGAAGAAAGAACGAGTGTGCACAATGTTACTCAAAATAAGGTAAGTAACATCAAACCGAAATGTGCACCGCCGTTTGAATACGTGTGATGAATTCCTGAAGAAATCATTAGCGGAGAGACGAGAAGTCATGTGGGATAAGCGGTTGTGTTATAATTGCCTCAGACAAGGACACCAACGGCGAACCTGTTACTCCGACACAAGGTGTGCAAAGTGCGGTGCGAAACATCATATCTTGTTGCACACTGAATTTGAGCGAAACAGCCAGAGTCAGGTAAGTGATTCCGAACTACATGTCCAATTCAGTGATGTGAACGACACTGACCAAAGTTCTGAGATGGAAGGATTCTATACAGATGAATTCTCCGACGAAGGTGAATCCTGTTACATGATAAATACCGCAGTGTATCGAGCACTTACGTATGAAAAAGACCCAGACAACGACCTCACCCTAACTACTTCTGATCGACAACCATCTTGGAAAGCACCACCTTCCAATGTAGGAATCCGAGAATTTCCTGTAGTACAGGTAAGGGTCCACGGACCTAAAAGGAGTTATGTAGTGAATGCCCTCCTTGACTCCGGTAGTACAGGAACATTCATCGACAAAGAACTAGCCGAAGACATTTTTGCTGGACAACCCAAGCTCCGAACTAAGCTAAACATGTCAGGAATTATGCAGGTTTGGAAATCTACAGTAATCGCGGATTATTATGTAGGTGCGTTGTCCACCCCCCAGGATGAACTAGGAGAACATAGTATAAGGTCAGTAAAAATGGTGGCGATAAAGAACTTCGCTACCACTCAAGTGGAACCTTATAACTGGGATGAGGACGATTTCACCCAGCAGCTGGAAATACCTAGATTCGACACCGATTACCCTGGAGTGCAAATACTCATCGGTCAAAACGCGCATGAAGCGCTCGAGACATTGGAGAAACGGCCCGCTCAACTGCAACCACTACAAGCTTATGCGGGAAGAACTAGAGTGGGTTGGTACTTTACTGGGCCTTCCCGTAGAACTCTCATGGAAAGATTACCGAAAGACCAGGTATGTCAAGTGAGAGAATGGGAAGTCGAGAGCAGTGAGTTAGACGATCCAACTGAGGGAACACCATACTCCTCAGATAATGACGATGTCCACCAACTTTTCGACGAGGAGAATGCCTTCGATCTCCTTAAGGAAAACGAGACTTGGCAAAACCAAGTGAATTTATGTCAACTCCTTCTTCCAACCAAGTGAATTTATGTCAACTCCTTCTTCCATCAGAGCGAGACGACTATAATGACGAGCTTAATGACGTCATTGAACGTTATAATGCCAAGACTCGGGACGAACACGCCGTACAATTCTTTACTCAAGAGGCTGTAGAGCCCAATTCCTATGATAAGGCCCTATCGGTAGAGGAAGAAAGAGCCAAGCAAATCCAAGAGACAACTACACGTTTTCTTAAAGATCAAGGTAGATATGAGATCGGTCTACCTTTCCGAAAGCGAGAACCAAAGTTCGTAAACAACAGACCCTTGTCGGAGAAAAGAATTGCTCAACTACATCGACGCCTTACGGCAAATTCTTCAGCTAAAGAAATGTATCAAACGCAGTTGAAGAAGTTTATTAGCAAGGGATATGCGGAGCTAGTACCGGAAGAAACACCTATAACTGAGAGAACGTATTATTTAACTCACCATTACGTTCCCAAACCCGGTAAACCACATGAGGTACGAGTGGTGTTTGACGGCTCCGCCCTCTATATGGGCCAATCCCTTAATTCTGAATTGCTACCCGGACCCAACTTACTCCAATCATTGTTGGGAATACTTTTAAGATTAAGACAATATTCCATTGCTTTCGCCTCAGATATAGAAGGCATGTTCTTACAAGTCAAAGCGCTGGATAGGGATCGAGATAGCTTACGATTTCTGTGGTGGCCTGAAGGAGACCTCAACCAGAAACTGGTGGAGTACTGGATGACCATCCAAGCTTTTGGGATAATCTCGAGCCCTTCAAACGCCTGTTCCGTGGTGCGCACCACTGCGGATGACAACCGAGACGCCTTCTCTAAAGAGGTGATTGACAACATTAAGCGGGATATATACATGGACGACAATCTAAAGTCCCTTCCATCAGTCGAAGAAGCCATCGATGTCGCTAAAGGAACGGTAGAGTGCTTAAAAAGAGGTGGATTTCGATTAACTAAATTCACCAGCAACTCCCGTGAGTTTCTGGAGTCGATCCCGGTAGAAGATCGAGGAGCAAAAGACCTGGATCTAATAAAAGATTATCTCCCAGAAACTAAGACCCTTGGTTTGAAATGGGACACCGAAAGAGATATCCTGTTTTTCCAACTAAAACAGCGAGATAATCCAGTTCGGACTAAACGGATTTGTTTAAGTATCCTGAGCACTTATTTCGATCCATTGGGATTTATTAGCCCAGTTATATTGATTGCTCAGAGTTTAGTACAACAAATGTGGCTTGAAAACCACTCATGGGACGATCCACTTAAGGGAGAGTTGTTAAAGAAGTGGATGAAATGGGAAGATTCTCTACCAGCCATCGAGAACTTTATAATTTCCCGTTCATATTTTGGTCATGTTCTCCCTACGTATTCCTATCAACTCCATGTGTTTGGAGACGCCAGCGATATGGGAATAGGTATAGTAGCCTACCTAAGGGTGGAAACTCCGGACGGAATCAAAGTCGCCTTGGTTACTTCTAAGGCATTGATAAACAATCAGTTGAAAGTTCCTCGAGCGGAGTTAAAAGCGGCTCTATACGCTACAGCCATCGGCCGGAATGTAACAGAACAGATCGACTATCCACTGGAGAAAACTGTCTATTGGACCGACGCTTTACTCGTGTTGGAGTATATAACCAAAGAAGTCTGTCAGTTCAGCGTCTTCGTTACCAACAGAGTAGCCATTATACTCAGTCGCACAACGATGGATCAATGGAGACATTGCTCCGGAACGATTAATCCAGCAGACATCGCCTCCAGGGGAGCAACTCCACAAGAACTGGTAGACACTCCAGACTGGTTAGGTGGACCCGACTTCCTCTACAAAGAAGAAGAAGAATGGCCTCCTCATCTTACTACAGCAGAGATTAGACAGGCCAAGGGAGCGGAGAAAGTCAAACCTAAAACTCGGGCGAGTAAATCGAAGTTATTCAAACCCATGGTAGATCTGTCTGTACTACATATTTCCGGAGACAACGCTTTGGATCAGAAACCCACAGCCACAAATAAACTTGTTGTGGAAATCCGTGAGAAGGATTGGAAATCTGGAATACCAGACGTCTCGCAAGGACTCTCACCTCTTCTGCAGAGAGCGATACATCACTACAGTTCCTGGAATCGGCTCTGTAAGGCCGTTACATATTTAAAGAGATGTTTTCACCATCACTACTCCGGGATGAAGGCCAAAGGTGATACCGCTCCAATAACATCAGTGCAGGTCCATGTTATTAAAGATCTTCCCAAATATAAGATACCCGACAGGTTTCTGAAGGAGAAGATCAGTTATCAGGAGCATGAAGAAACCAACAAGCAGATGCTGAGACTCCTGCAATGCTATGAAGATTCCGATAAGTATTTCCTGTTGTTGAGAAATCCACAGATGCGCTTAAGGGATCGTTTCTCTAGCACAATGATAGATGGGTTGATACGTGTTGGAGGAAGATTAACGAATGCTCCATTATCCTTTGACACTAAGTTCCCCATACTCATTAGAAATCTTGAAATACAAGTCAAGATGATTGTAGATGTTCACAGCAAACTTTATCATGCTGGTAGGGAATGAGTTCTTAGCGAAATTCGAACTCGCTATTATTTTTATAAACCCCGTAGAGCTCTGAACCAAGTTCTTAGGAACTGTATACCCTGTAGGAAAGCATTCAGTAGGCCTTTAACACAGCGAGAGGCAGAATTACCTAGGGAACGAGTAAGCTTCTATGAACCACCCTTTACTAATACCGGTGTGGATTTATTTGGCCCTATTGAAGTATATCGTGCTAGGACTATAGTCAAGAGATGGTGTGTAATCTTTGTTTGTATGACTTGTAGAGCTATCCATCTCGATATGGTGAACGATTTATCGACCAACAGCTTCCTATTAAGCTTACGACGACAGATCGCTCGCTTTGGCACTAGTAACACGATGAGATCTGATAAGGGAACTAACTTCATTGGTGCCAACAATGAAATCAAAGCTTACGTCAAAGATTGGAACCAAAGACAGGTGGACGATCAGCTACGAGTAACAGCGTCTAGCTGGACCTTCAATGCCGCCGACGCCCCTTGGTGGGGAGGAAGTTGGGAGAGATTAATAAGAAGTGTGAAGACAGCATTTCACTTTATAGTGCCTTGCCGCGCTTATCTCACCGACGAACTTTTGCGGACGTTAATGGAGGAAATCGCCGCCTATCTCAACGAGAGACCGCTTATGCCAGTCTCATCGAGTCCCGATTCCCTGGAAGCGCTAACACCCGCGCACTTCCTACTGAAGAAACCTGTAGCCATGCTACCACAATCGGAAATCACAGACGGAGACGAATACTGCCGGCAAACTTGGCAACTCATGCAGTTGTTATCCCGTCGTTTCGCTGACCATTTCGAAAAACATTATCTGCCCACGCTACAACTTCGAACTAAGTGGTTTGCTTAGCAAGAAAACGTCAGCGCTGGAGACATGGTTCTTATTGTGGATGTAGATCTTCCACGTAAGCGGTGGCAGACAGGTCGTATCATCGAGACTCACATCTCGGATGACGGTTTGGTGTGATCGGTAGAACTCGTCGTCATGCGACGTAACTTCAAGAAACCGGGAATTGTCTTCGAGACGCAGCAGCTCAATCGCCCAGTTGGTCGCTTATGTTTACTGGAAAGAGACAGAGAACTCTCCGGAAACTATGGGAGGCAAGATACTCTTCCCACGACCACCTCCCTAATCCAACAAACATCCAGTAAGCAACCGAGGGTGGACTCTCTATAGCCGAGGGGCACTTGTATAATAACTAATAATCACGAACCCCGTCCTCTTATAATATATAACTCTGTAGTAGTCAGTAGTAGTAGTAGTAATAGTAGTAGTAGTAGTAGTATAAGTAGTAAGTAATAGTAAAGGAGATCGGTTTAAACCAAAGTGATAAAGTAACATTATTATATAACATAATCATATAGACAAAGTAGAATAAGATACAGATTCATAATTATTTTATCAAACTCATGTACTACTTACTTCAATGTGCCAATTGTAACAATAATTAAACATATTATTCCGATTAATCTGCGTTTGGCCCTATAAGATATTATACTGAAGTGTTTTATATCAATATATCCATGCGAGTAAACAAGAAGTGAAGTAAATGTTTATTATTATAGTTTTAGAAATTGAATGATATACCCAAGATAGTGAAATAGATAATATACAAGAAATTGCCATTTGATCAGATATATCAAAGCGGCGTCTTTAGTATAATACCGTAATAGTGTCAATTAACTCTGTTATACAATGTAAATATACTAAATCTATTTATAAATATATTATGAGCCCTACATTGTATATTTCTCCTACAGGTAGACAATGTAGTATGTTAAAACTTGATATAATTTGGTATAATGTATAACATATTACAAATAAGACTGAGGCAGCTAAACTATATTGCAAAGAAATCAAATATCCTAGACCCTCCCTCCACCCTATAAATAGTGTTCACCACCTACCCCACCCACTGCCCTTATTACTTCATAATAATGAAAGATAGTACTGGTGCTCCGGTCACTCCGTTCCCTCCGCTGGGGGGGTTAAGTTGTAGGTTTTGACACTATGCAAAATCCGAGCAGAGTTAGAAGCGCATTGGATAGGCGAACATTTCTTGCAGTGAAAGTATTTCCATACCTATTATAGTTTTCGAGATAGTCAGACATGAGTAGCTAAAATTTGAATTTTTTTTGGTAAAGTCTGATTTCACCGGTACCTATCATCCGAAATATGGATTGTGATATATCGTTAGATGCGGGTCCACTAAGTGTACATTCACATATTTTCAAGGAAAAAATTCGATCAAGGATTTTCGAAATATTTTCGAATTACCGGAAGCAGACTTTGGACGACCATATCTCCGGTACCGATAGGCCTATTGAGTCGAAATTTTTTTTAATCTACTTAGAACACTCCAGTGAATGTTTTTTAGTTTGAAAGTTTTGCCCCAAAATGCTCAGAAGTAATTTCGAAATAACTGATCATTTCGCGATCATGATCTTTTGACCTCCTAGAATTGAACTTTTTTATGGTCAAATTTTGGCTACCCCCCTAATACGATGGTGAGGAATCTTTTTGTAATGTTAAGTTTTTTCATACGGTGAACTCACAGGACTTGGTCTTCGAAATAAAACCGAAAACATGATCTTTCCTGATCATGGCCTGATCAAATCGCTTTTTAAAAATTTTGAAATGCTCAAAAGTTGCCCCTTCTTAATAGAAGTCGATTAGTAAAAAAAAATCGGGGGTCTCAAACAAAGTTTTAGAGAAAATCGGGAAAGACTGAAAAACACGATCTTTTATGATCAGGAAGCTGATCTCGAGAACTGGTTGCCCGATCGAGCCAATTTTTTTTTTAATCAACTCAGAATAGACCATTGCACATTTCTTACAATGAATGTTTATTAGAAAAATGCTTAGATTCGATTTTAAATATACTGATCTTTTCGCGATCATGATCTTGAGTTTTGACCCACTAGACTTGTACTTTTTTATGCCCAAATTTTGGCTACCCCCCATAATTTGAGGGCGAGGAATCTTTTTGTGATGTTAAGTTTTTCCATACGGTGAACTCCCAGGCCTTGCTTGGTCTTCAAAATAAAACCGAAAACACGATCTTTTCTGATCGCGGCCTGATCAAATCGCTTTTTGAAAATTTCGAAATGCTCAAAAGTTGCCCCTTCATCATAGAAGTCGATTCGTAAAAAAAAAATCGGGGGTCTCAAACAAAGTTTTCGAGAAAATTTGAAAAAACCGAAAAATATCATCTTTAATGATCAGGTATCAGATCTCGAGAACCGGTTGTCCGATCGGGCCAATTTTTTTTTTTAATCGACTCAGGGCGGTGTTCTGAACGTTTCCTACAGTAATTGTTTATATCCAAAATGCTTAGTTACGATTTTACGAAGTCCGATCTTTGCGCGATCATGATCTTGCGTTTTGACCGGGAAGAATTCACTTTTTTTAAAATCTTTTAACGGGAATCATGACTAATGTGGGGTCGCTGAATCTTTTTGTAATGTTAAGTTTTTCGATTGGAGCAAGCATTGAGTGTCCGATTGCTGATCAAAACTGATCTTTGCTGATCATGGTCAAGATCATGATCTGATCGCTCCAAAAAAAATCTCTTGAAGGTAAACCCATATGCTGCCTATCGATTGGCGCCGGTCCGTAGCATTAGCGGTTCTGGACTTATCTCCATAGCAACATGGTTGCTAGGGAAGCGGACTTTTTGACTCAAATTGGCCCTAGCTGGAGAACCGTAGACTTTTTTAACACATTATGTATGGCGAAAAGTCTTCTGGATAAATTTTGGGGGGGGCCTAGGAACATCCTCTTGTTCGTTTTCGCTTAGTTGCTGAGATCCTCTCGTCCCACAAATTCCAGGATTCTATAAAGGCATTCTGCTGGACTAGTTCCGTGGCCGGAATAGTGTTCGGTGTTCTGCGAACAGAGAACCTAATCGGTTTAGGGCCCTGACCGTCTAGGGACTCCCCAACTTAACAATGGCTGGAGTGGGTGTATGACTGTTTTATTCTTTTATATTTATGTATATATTATTATGTAATTTTATTATAATCGTTTTCTTTAATTTTACTTAGTAGAATGTTATTTTAGCGATTATTTAGTAGATTAGTGCAATATATATTCGCGTTTATTACTTAATTACTTATAAATTATATATTTAAGGCGACGGCGAGAAATAATTCTTTTTCTCCTTCCTTACTGTCCGTATTACATTACGAATACGTAGCTACAGTAAGATGAAATGTCCGTACTTATTAAAGTACAATAAAGCCACTACTATACTCAAGTATTATTGGTAGGCAGAGTATTAGGAATGCAAAGTTCAGATCCTCGTGTCTCGGCTAAACCAAGCTCTGGGTAGACCTTGGAAACGACTTGCCTCTTCACACTGACATTGCTTCGTGCGATATTGCTCTCATACCGTATATTAAATAATACATATAGTAGCGTGATGTCCCTTTAACAGTAGCATATAACGCAAAATAAATCTGTTAAACCCTTTGACCATCTGCAATTCTAGTCGATTAAGATATCGCGGCACCCACCGATATACTTGAAAGACAAAATTCTAGAATCAGTGGTTAACGTCCCCAGGCAATTTCTGGAATAAACTGGTGCCCATCCTAAATATTAATTATTAATATTTATAAAATCTGTCGAAATTTTAGATCCTTTAAAATTCTAGTCGATTAAGATATCATAGCACTTATCGATACTCTTAAAAGGTCAAAATTCCTAGAATCAAGGATCCCAGTCCCCAGACACGTTCTGGAATAAAATTGTGTCTATTTAACATTAAATAATAAAATTTACGGGAATAAATTTAAATTCAGATATTTCAATGAATTCAATAAATT
Organism: Nemertoderma westbladi; assembly: GCA_032718475.1. Lineage (NCBI taxonomy): Eukaryota > Metazoa > Xenacoelomorpha > Nemertodermatida > Nemertodermatidae > Nemertoderma > Nemertoderma westbladi. The sequence continues at coordinate 64,185 of JAUCBJ010007180.1, forward strand.
GTCATTTTATACAATTTATACCATTCCCAAAATTCCATTAATTAATAGATCATGGGAGCGGAGATTCACTCTATTAAGTGTATTTGTATGCGAGAATCTCCAATATATAGTCAATAGCCGATAAAATTCATAAAATCATATATAGAGAGGATATTGACAATTAAATAATTACTATTAAATAGCATCCCAGATATGTATGCATGAGAATTACCCTAATTCTACCGCTAGCTTTCCATAATGTCACCATGGCAACAACCACACTAGAATTAGAAGTGAGTTAAAAGAACAATAGAAGGCTTGCCCCATTGAATAGCATAGTGAAAAAATAGCGCACTGCTAGTATCCAAGGATACATAATAAATACAGTGACATTCTGGAAGGTACTGACTAACGGACAAATGGCCCGAATGTGTGCAGTTTATGGCAGTTGTGTTGAATTTGTGCGTTTGTAGGTGAATGTTACTACTAAGGTGTGTTTACAGTAGCGAGTCGCAATTGTGAAAGTAGCCCTAACTCTCCAGAAAGAACCTGCAGTACATCTAAGCCTTTGGGACGGACAGTGGAGTGACTTGTGCCGGTTATCGTTGTCGTTGTGTAGCTACATCGTTGGCGAAAGCACAGCGACGACGGTACATCGGCGCTGAGGATCTTACACTGTCCGGGGGCAAAAGAGGGGTAGGCAGCGACGCCCGCTAGCCTAATATATAAACTCATTATAATATTGATAAACTCATAGCAGATATGACTGAGTTGATAGAAGATGATCTCGGTATTAGGGAGCGATATACTCTACCTTTACAAGCGTTTGTCGATAGCTTGATACGCAGAGACGCTGGTCCAACTACTACGGAGGATGATGGTCGTTATATCGAACCGCCAATGTCCCAGGAGCAACTTACGCGTGAATTGGATTATAGAAAGTTCACCGCTCGCTATACGCATCGTAATGGTACGTATATGGACTTCTTAACTACTGGCCATCCTATCGATTTACACGATACGGACGATGTAGACACCGAAAGGGAAATGGTTTTATTTAAATATCATACCCAGCGGAGTCGGAACGATAAACCGAGAATAGAACACGAGAATTCTATTCGAAATCAGCTCGAAAGAAAGAACGTGGAAGAAGGCTTGTAAAGACAAATAGAGGAGAACCACTGGAGAAGAGACGTGGGTTAATGTCCAGGGTCCATAATGTGAATAGTTTTCCCCGGGGCACGGGTGCTCGCGGGCGGTCTCCTTCGGGAGGCTGTAAATTTCTCTTCCTTCATCGTTTTCCTGTAATTATTGTGATCAGTGTCACAATTAAAAGGCAAGAATGAATGATGACGTGACGGAAAACTTGTCCATTGTGGTATTTTATGGATACTACCCTATATCCTCCCTCCTCTTTACTCCCTTTATCCCTCTATACATCGCTATTGAAAATACAACATACTTCGTCCCACCTTCTCTTCCCAACGCGCTCGGAGCTTTGGGAGACGATCGACCGATCATTGCCGTATCGTGGTATTGATCATACCGCCTCTTAATAAACCTCCCATCCCTTACTATTAATCTGGATGCTCATATTGGTGTCCGCACCTCCTGTCCATGTCACACTCTGTTGATATTTATGATATCAACTTCCACCCTCTCGTTGTTGATTAGAAAATCAACCATCTATAATTTCCTTAAGTCCACAACCGTGATACAAGGACTGAAAGGACACGCGGATAGTTTGTGAACAACTGGTACCATTGTGTGTCATAAATCTGGTTGTTCACCTCCCTAATCACTAGGGATAAATTCATTTGGAGATAGTCTTCGAACGTTTGTATCCTCTTACTGAGATCGTATTTCTGAATATTTCAGAATGCGAAATAGTTTTTCCTCTGCTCTACCATCGCTGTCGGAGAACATACTAGGCATACAACGGGAACATGGAGAACATTCCATACCCTTTCGTTGATACTCAGCTGATTGCTCCCTGGGCAGAAGGCCGAGGTTTCTTCCGCACTATGTATGCCAATACACCCAGCGGCATTACCAAAGTACAACAAACCTCCATCGGACATCTTGCCTTTCAAGAATACGGATGGAATTTCAAGGTTGGAAATCCTATAAATTACCAACAAGTATATGGAGATCATTATTCTCGTTTATACTTTGATGGACCATTGACCGCACCTGGCGCTGTGTATAGCTTTATGAGTGTTCCACTTCGTCCCTCCTTAGCTATATACACGATCTTTGAAAACGCAGCACTTGCCGGTTGGCATGCCGATGTGTGCAGTCGTACCATACGCGCCCATCCATTAATACTTGGAACCAAGCTCGCCAAGTTAGATGAACACAATAAATTCATCCGCTTCGAATGTTTCAGGCGCTTTCTGACTCCGTTCCGTAACGTTGATAGTCAGTTCAAGGACCGCGCTCTGACCAAACTCAGCCTAAGGGACTCAGCTGCGGAGAAGCTAAACAGCGCGGGATTTGCTCTCTTTCAGGACGTTTGTATACAGAACTTACATTCATCTGTTATACAAAGACCCCGAATACCCACAGGTTATTCTGTCGTGGAAGTTCAGACAGTGGGTCCGCTTGCGGAGACAGCCGCACCTACCTCAGCTATGCAATTGGAAGACGAACCAATATGCTTAGAACCTGAAGCGATCCAGCCTACAGCGCCCCGGAGCAGCGATAACGACTACGTCTTAGAGTGGTATCAAGGTCCACAATGTCTTACCGCATACGATTATCGACACGCTAACTATGTTTCTCGAAAACGTTGTCGATTATGCGCATCGAGAGACCATTTCACCCCTATGGACTCAGACGTACCCTGCTCCTATTTCCACGAACAACCGATGATGGAGATATATTGTGCGTATTGCAGACTTAATAACTCTCATATTTTTGCAGTCTGCCCCCAATTTATGACTCAATGCCACCACTGTCAACTTAAAGGACATGCCAGTTATAATTGCCCCTTTAATCGCGATTTAGAGAGCGTAGATGAGATGATTACCCTGTGCTACATCCGAGCTTGGGAAGCGAACGCGCATTTGCATTGTGAGTCCCGCCATCGCTACTACCCTGGACGCTCTTACGAGGGAGTTTACGCGTTCCATCCTTATTTATTCGCGTCTGTGGAACAAAAAACACGCACACCGAGTTACGAACTAATGAAGCGTGTTGGTGAGTGTATTTCCACCAAATTTGTTCGAAAATACCTTAGGAACGTCAATCCTAACGATATTACTTCATACCATTTGATCAATTACATCCGTCAAGACCCTGAGTATGGCGATTTATTTATCAACTCGCACCCTGAGTTACAGGAAGTATCTCGACGGCCCTACGAATATCGAGCCCGAGAACGCGAGCTGGAAAGAACCATTAAACCAAGGAAGTTTCTCACCACTCACGGTCCGCCTACCGCCGTTGTCCAGACGACCCGTCAAGGACCCGTAGGAGCTGCTGTCCTAAGACGCGCCCTAAAGGCCGTTAGACCTCGCTCCACTGAAGTTGATATCGATCAACCAGGTACCTCAACCGGTGGATACACCGATCGTAATCCTAAACCTTCTGATGCAATTGTATTGCACCCTTCACCCAGGAGTTACAGCCCTCCTAGTAAAGTGGCTCGCCCCAAAGAGAAAAGGACTCTTGCTAGCCTCAAAAAACTGCGTAAACGCCGTCCGCGTAAGAAAGACTAACTGTTTAGAGTATTTTTATAAATTTTTATTTTTAGAAACTGTGATTTGTTATATTTTATAGACTAAAATCCCATTTTCTGGGAGCGGTGTAAAGGCTTTTGCGTAATTAGCCGGTTATTTTCCCCGTAAAGTACTCTGTAGTTGGTTTAACAGGCATAAAAGGCCGTGTCCTTACTGTATTGTTGTTTTAGAGGACATAAAAGTAATTTCTTCTGTATGTGTACTTTAGCGGACATAATCCGCAATTTTATGACGCAATAAGCCGGATCCTCTTGAAACAGTGTAGCTACCATGACGACGGCTAACAGCTGATATTGCCACGTAGAACATCTCTTTGTTCTTTGTTCTCTCTTTGATCGGTCGACCAATCAGAGCGTTTTTTGCCTCTGTGTTAGATGGTAGATAGAAACTCTTGGAGTTGAGTCAGTATGTGATTTTTCCACAGCCTACAACACCGGCGTGGAACCTCCGTGTTTCAGTCTTTAGTTCAACATTAGTAGGCTTAATTATAGAACGTATATCCGTTATCAAACCAACTAACTTACTCACTGATCATATCAATTCTTAACATTACTGCTTTGCTGTCGGTTATTCATTATATTTGTTGATGTAACATTATATTTGGAATACTGATAAACAATCAGACACCCCAATCTTCTTGATATACTAAAGGTTAGAGAGACCGGATACATATAACGATTGCGACTTACATTAAGTGGTTTGAAGTGAATCTAATGCTATTTTATAGGCCCTACACGTATTGTCTGTTGTTCTCCTTATATGTGACTAAAATTAGTGAAGGTCGGCAGATTAGTGTGCACATTGTGCAGTATTGTGTATGATTGTGATTGATAACGAAGCATCTCCTAAAGAATGCGCCATATACGTGAATCTATAGCCATCCCGTTGTGTCTGGTTTAAGTCATAACTCTGTTTATATATTTAAAGCGCCACGTCCTAAAGGAACTGTTAATATTTCCCGAAAGTGAATAATATTTGTCAGAGATTATATATACTAAGATCAGTCGAATAATACAGTAGGCCTATCCCGCAATACGATTAGGCTTCCGAATCCAGTCTCCCGGGTATATCCAGCGGGTGAATGATCGCGCATAGACTGGTTTCGGCTAATGTAGTGTATCAAATATTTGTCGTAGGCTAAAGACTATCTATTATCTAGAAGACATCCTAATTTGGCAGGTTAAACTGCTAAAGGTCTGAAAGCGCGAACAATATGGGATTCCTGATGAAATCATTGCAGCAATCATATCAGTATACGATGGTTCGACAACATTTGTGTCTACTGTTGACGGTGACACAGAACCATTTGAAGTGTTATGGGGCGTCCTCCAGAAAGACACACTTGCACCATTCTTGTTCATAATTGTTGTTGACTATGTTCTACGCATGTCCTTAGATCATCATAATGATGATGGGGTGATGATAACTCCACCTACTGGCTCCAGAAGTCGAGGAAATCCTGCCAAGTACCTAACTGATCTAGACTTTGCTGATGACTTAGGAGTACTCTCACAATCACTAGAGGGAGCCCAACGGCTCCTCAGCTCATTAGAACATGCTGCTTCTAGTGTGTTCTAGTGTTCTAGAACTGCCGATCCTAGTAGTGTGGTTACACAGTGAAAACAAGCTGGATGAGTCTGCCTGAACATGAGTAGGGTATCAAGTTTTGCCGTACAGCTGTAGGTACCTGAGGTAGATAGCGAGTCTGTAGGTAGCGGCTTCCGAGATTTCAGAAATGGCTAAGTTGACAGTCTGAGTGTCAGACTGTGCTGGATGTGAGTTCTAAGATATCCCACCGCTGCCACCACGCCAATGTAGAAGGAAGCTAAGAATGATATATGTATCAGTATATGATAATATAATAACAGAGAAGCTATATGGTAGGGATCGGTAAAAGTGTGTTATGCACATGCAGACTAAGAGTGCCGGTTGGACAGGCATGGCCTACAGTCAATCCCAAGAGGGTAGGTAGCGCAATAGTGCTGCGCGGACTGGCGCAGGCAGAACCCCGCGGCAACCCTTCATACTCCTACAGGCACGTCATTGGTACGGTACTCCAGGTACGTTATTGGTTCATTTGGATAATAAATACATAATAGGAGAGGAGCCCTACCATTTATAAGTATTAGACCTACCTACAGACAGCGACTGAATTTATTCAGCACGTGATTCATATTTGTAAAATGTACACCAATCGTAGTAAAATAGTATAAAATTTAGGGTCAGCCTGATTATTTTACCGTATATTTTGATCAACACACACGCCTTTTTGAAATTATTCATACCTCACAAAAAACATTATTTGTCTTATATCCGCGACCTTTGTACCTTGTACGCTAGTAGGAATTTAGCTAGCAACCCCACCCCATATAAATCACACCGCGGCAAGGTATACGAGCGCATATAGTCCGTCAACCTGTCAGCACCATTAGTTAGGATTCGCTGCGCGGGGTTTTGTTTTGACTAGTTCCTCTTCCTGTACGTTCGTAGACAACCAGTATAATTATTTAGAGTTTACTGTTTTTACCAAAGGTAATAGTACGTTGGACTTGTTCTCACTAATAAACTATTTGTTTGCAAGAATAAAGTAACAAATTTATTCTTAATTTTTACCTTCTCGCTCGAATATACCTCAAAATCGGTAGAAAAATTTGTAGGGTACTTTTTCCCTTTGGAAAAAAGTAGGATTGCATGAACACAGTGTGTTTAAAAAATACCCACCCGAAATGTTTTTTCAGAACAACCACATGCACTAGTTATTTAAAAAAAAAAATTTAAAATATTTGACCGGGCTATTGTCTTTTAATTAACAATTATAAATTATTAAATTATTATAATTATATTAATTATATTAATTATATTATAAAACTTTAAAAAAATTACCAATTCAAAATTGCGATTTATTTGCAGTCTGCATGTTTTAGTTTAAATTTAGCTTGAACTAACATATTTCATCGGGCTATTGGCCATTAATACACAATAATTTAATGGCTCATATTGAAATATGTAGTCGCAAATAGAATAATTTGAAATTTCGCCGAAAATATTACTTCCATTGATACCACAGACTCAAATGTAGTACCATTGAACAGCAATCATCGATTTAGTTTTGGGCGAAACCTCCAAAAAAAGAGTAGAGCGGTTAGTTATCGAGATATTTCACAAAAGGTGCACATATAGAGTTATGTGTACAAAAGGCGCATAGTGAGCCTAAAGTAGGCCCCCCTACACCTTTTATACAATATCTCGAGAAATAAGCGCTCTAGTCTTATTCTGATGGTTTCTACCCCAACTAAATCGATGATTGTGGTTCGAATGGTTCTATGTTTGAGTCTGTGGGATCAATAGAAATACTATTTTCGGCGAAATTTCAAATTATTCTGTTTGCGGCTCTACATGTTTCAATATGAGCCATTAAATTATTGTGTATTAATGGCCAATATCCCGATGAAATATGTTAGATCAAGCTAAATTTAAACTAAAATATCGTGCATACTGCAAGTAAATCGAAATTTTGAACGTGTAATTTTTTTAACGTTTTATAATATTATCAATATAATTGTAATAATTTAATTTATTTATTTATTTTGTTTATTTTTAATTTATTTAATTTATTTAATATATTATTTAATTTATTAAAAAGTAAAATATATGTATTTACTGTACGGTAAATAAAATATGATTAATTTACTGTTCATCCGATATTGCACCAATGTCTAGTTAAATAATACTTACCTACAGTACTTAGGGGTGCATTAATGTATGCCAAAATTAAGAATTTTAAAAAATTATTGTCTGTTCGAGAATGGATTATATATGGATTGGATGGAGATAATATGCCTACATGAAGTAGCCTGCATTAATCTGTGTATCTACTGTGGCCGTGTAGGCCTAAGTACGGCTGAAGTACAGCAGAAGTACGCCCGAATTATGGCCGAAGTACGCATGAAGTACGGCCGACGTACGCCCGAAGTACGGTATTAGTTTACATAAAATTTTCCCGTGACAGTTGTTTGACTCCGTACCATGGGCTCGAATGTCGCCGTTTCATTGGGCCCCTCGCCTCCCTCGACCTGCCGCAGGCTGGCGGTGTTGGTACGTATGTTGGAGACTAGTTGGTGTTTTGGCCCGATATCGTTCTGTGACTGCCTCGCAAACTGTGATATCTTGGGTCCCTGTCTGACTGTTTCTACCAACCGTCCCGTGTGATGATCTTCAACTCCTGGGTTGCTTTGGCATATTCATCTTTAGTTATTGAGTTTGTGGTTTATATTTTGTATCTATAATACAAAATGTATCACCCACTGTGGGTTGAGATGTCAACTTGCTGCCCTGCTGGGTTGGGTTCGGACTACTAACTATACGTCTCAAATTCAAGCAATATAATAAAAGATATGTACAACAATTTGGGAGGGGGTTGTCCGTATCATGAGAAAGTTACACTATAGAACGACTCATGGTGTAGGTAAATTATATATTATAATTTTTAATATAGGGTGAGTGAGGGAGACTTGACTTTAGGGGAGACATGATTTTTTGATATAACTCACACACGACCTATTACGCCTATAACTTATTTTATTTTACAAAACATTCAAATAGTGTTTAAGATAAGCCTACATGTAGAAAACACCCGAAAAACGTTAATTTTTGTTATCTATTGTTTATTTTCCGTTTTATTGTCAATAAACATTTTGAGGATGCAAAAGTAAATTTGTCCCCTTTGCAACAAACCCATGAATTTTTTCGTAAAAACTTTTTCCATTGAGATTGAAAATTGTGAAATCTCGTAGCTAAATAAAAATGGAAAATTTTATATTTTCCGTAGATTTTAAGTGGGTTGGAGTGAGGGCTGGCATACAACTATACCAGGGGTATTCTTTTAGACAACAGATTACTGTCCAGTATAAATAGGGTTAATATTCCGATAATCTAAAACAAATCAGTCATAACTACGCAGTATGAGTTGAAAGCATGAGTTGAGACACCGGCAGGTTGAGTTTCGCTGGGAAGTCAGTCTAAAGAACCAGAGTGAGGCCAGCTGCAGTCATTATGACGACAAAGGGGATGACCAGGTTGTTGCCATCATTGTTGCTTGTTGGGTTGACCGGGTTGTCATTGTTGCTAGTTGGTTTGTCAAGGTTCTTGTCATCTATGATGCTAGTTATCGAAGCGACGTCCGGGTTGCATTTAGCAGCATCGCAGCAGTATCTGACGCAGTCGGCGTTTTCCTCTACTTCTTTGACTGTAAATGATGAAACGAATGTAATTTGATGTACAGTAGTTGAGGTTTAACAAAATAATAGTTTTTATTATAATTACCCCAATTTAACATACGGATATGGATTTAACAAGGTGTAGTAAAATAAATTAAGTCTATAGTACTGGAGGTATTTAGGTTAATCTTGTATATAATATTATTGGAGTATTAAGAGGGGTATAATATTGTGTGAGTAAGTAATTAAGGAGGGCAGGGGTTTCAAGTAAGCAAACAGAGGATGAAAGAACTAAACCTACTGTAGTACTGTATGATATATGGAATATGACTGTGTGTTAGTATCAACACGGCAAGGCCGTGAAATTATCTTGGTGGAAGGTTGTGTACAGTAAATCCCCGTTCACGTCCAACGGTGCGTGAGCGGTAAAGTAGTCTGGCGGTATTGAAGCGGTAAGCCAGCGGTACACTACCCGGAGCCCGTTCACACCAACGGTACCGTTGCGGTAACTGATTGTCTATCTATTGGACTGTGAATTCAACAGGAAATTACATTAATTGTTTTAACATTGTTTAAATGGGCTGCGGTATACTGCGCGGTTCAGCGCACAACTACCTGTTGGGTCGTTCACAGTCACCAGTGTACCGCGTAACCGGACTACTACGGCTAAACGGAGACTAACGACCTTTATAACTTAAGGCCATGATACACCACAGGAGCGGCGAGCGGCAGCGGCGAGCGGCAGCGGCGAGCGGCAGCGGCGAGCGGCAGCGGCGAGCGGCAGCGGCGAGCGGCAGCGGCGAGCGGCCGCAGCAAGCGGCCACTTTTTAAAAATAGAACACATTATTTTCTATGGGTGATGATACATCACAAATGGGTGCTGCCACTCACCGCTCCTATAGTTTATCATACTAAAAGTCGCCGCTCACATCGGCCGCTCGCTGCGGCCGCCTGCCGCTGCCGCTCGCCGCTCCTGTGGTGTAATCATGGCCTTTAGCAAAGTCTCCAAACTGTGAGAGTAATTGCTGATTTATGTCAGATGGATACTCGTATCCACTGTAAACTCGTTGCGTTCGTTCGTTTTTTACCAAAATTCCATTTCTTTCTAAACTTTAGCCGGACTAAATACGTACCAAGTTTCGTTTAATTTCATCAAGGAATAACCGAGTTGTTAGCGATAAAAAATTTGCGACAACGACGACGACGACAGGCAACTCGTTAATGGCACCCATATGCTAAGGCTTCGCTCACTTCGTGGCTCGCCCAACAATGTACCCGGTTGGTTTGTGTGGGTAAAAGGGATTATTGGATTGAGGGGGGGGGGGGGGGTTGCCAACAGCACTCACAGCTTAGAGTGAGGTAACTGACATTTTGGATGTAAAGGTGAAGGTGTTAATATTAGATCAGTCATGTGTAGTGACGATTATTGCCAATATCATGGCGTATTTTATGTTGTGGTTTTGATATAGAATTTATTCACCTCTTCCTAATAATTATTAGTACTTTATTATTGTATATTATTGGATTTACGTTATTCGCACCATGGCATGCGTACGTACGTGCAGTAACTTCCATTGGTGAGAAATAGTAGTTATTGTTCTAGTAGTTATCAATATATTGCAAGTCAAACTGAACCTTCTTATTTATGACACTGATTCCGGGTCTACTACATATCCTCGACCGGCCACAGGTTGACCGACAGCAGGTTCCCTGAACGAAACCAGATAGGATATGTATAACGTAACTTAAATTAGTGAACCAGGGAAAATCTCAGCTGTGAGGAAGTATATTTTGGGTAAGATAAAGGGAGGTGAACTCGACCTAAAATTTACAGTATGAGGTCTGGTGTAGTAGGTGTAGGAGGTGGGGTGGGGGAGGGGGGAAGTAAAAAAGTACTGTATCTTTTTAATTTTGTATTGTATGTTATCTTTGTACAAATTTAAACTAGCTAGTTTTTGTTTCATTTTTAACCTTCTATCTCCCAGTGTTCCCAATTGGGAGCATTTTTTAAAATTCAACTGGAGAAAATATAATATAAGCTTCTATTACTTTTTTTAATGTTAATACGTTTAGGAAGAGTGGAATATTGTATTTTATTATCAACTTCAGCTATCAGTGTTTACTATCAATGTTTACGTTGATCAACTATCAGTGTTTACAAACTACAAGTTGGTCTTTTGGCATGCCAAATTATGCCAGAGATTATGCCATTAGACTTTTAAATAATATGACATTATTATTTGAAAAAAAACAATTCGGAAAAACGACCATCTTGTGCCAAATTACTCCCTTTAAAAATTAATGTTCCCATTTGGGAACACTGGTAAGAAAATAGAATATCAAAAATTAGAAAATAATTGTACTCGATTTATTACTCTAAAAAATTGTTTAAAATTACATAACATATTTGTATGTATGTATTTGTGTCCTGCTGTATCAAAAAAGACCAACTATTGTCCCATTTGGGAACACTATATGGGAACGTATTTCTGCTGTAAAGTAATATAGTAAAATTGAAACAAATACTGTTGGACTATTGATGTAGGTAGGACGAATACAATTTGTATAGCCGAAATAAAACGTATTAAGCAATTTTTTGTCCCATTTGGAAACATTGGTAAAATACCATTTCGCACAAAGTGTTACTTTATTAGGCTAACACTTTACTAGAACTTCAGTTTATCAGTAGGGTGTATAGGCTCAGTTCAGGACTCGAAAAAAGACCTAATGGAGCGCAGTAGGGCGTGTTGGCTGGCTCAGGACGCGAGAATATATCTAATCCAGCGCAGTAGAGGGTGTGTTGGTTCGGCTCAGGACGTGAGAACAGATCTAATGCGGCGCAGTAGGGCGTGTTGGCTTCGGCTCAGGACGCGAGAATATATCTAATCCAGCGCAGTAGGGCGTGTTGGCTCGGCAGGGTGTGTTGGTTCGGCTCAGGACGTGAGAATAGATCTAATTCAGCGCAGTATGGCGTGTTGCTTCGGCTCAGGACGCGAGAATATATCTAATGCAGCGCAGTAGGACGTGTTGGCTCGGCTCAGGACCGCGAAAATAGATCTAATGGAGCGCAGCAGGGCGTTTTGGCTCGGCTCAGGACGCGAGAATAGATCTAATGCAGCGCAGTAGGACGTGTTGGCTCGGCTCAGGACGCGAAAATAGATCTAAGGGAGCACAGTGTTCCCAAATGGGACTGACCTGATTTTATTAGTTAAATATAATTTCGACCAATGCATCTCCCTAAATTGTTTACTAAATCAATTCAAACAAAATTTGAGAAAACTAACAAGCGCAATGGAATAATTTTTTTTACAAAGTTTAAGTTAACTCGATTTGAAACTGTTTCGAAAATTTTATCAAATTTTCTCAGATTTAAAGAGGGTTGGGAAATAGAAGGTTAAAAAAATGTTCTAGAGCATATCATCTATTCATTTAATATAAAATTTTGTTCTAGAACAAATATTATAGAACAAATATCATTTTTTTTCTAGAATTTTGTGTAAGAAAGGGTGACAAATTTTCAGATTTGATTTTGTTTAAAATACTAGCTATATCGTAATTAATTGTTGCCACAAAATTACGATTTATAATAATAAACTTAATTTCTGAATTTCTTATACTGTACTGCAGAAAAATTTTAGCTACTTAACTCAGTAATAAAGGAATTAAAAAGAATAAACTTATTAATTTATTTTATTTTATTTCATAGTAAAAAAACGTCACTTAACAAACAAAAACAATAAAACACTGTACGAATGAGTTAGACATGAGTTTAAAATGCTCGATTAAATTGATAAACAATACTACAATACTGCCATACTATATATGATCTGCATGCTGACTGAAGATTAGGCCTACATTATAGTTCAGCTTTCGACAACGAATTCCTAATCGGCGAATTTGGTAGAATTTAATACATAATAGAATAGTAAGTAGCAAGCTTTCGACACTCATCAACGTGAAGTAGTCCTGCGGACTAACGGGTGCTGGCTGCTCATCTACGACTCCCAACTTTGGAGTCCGACAAAGCAATCCGGACGAGACCAGAACACCATTCCTCCACTCATCTACTCTTCCACTCTTGTCGTCTATTCAGTTTGGGTTCGTGGCATAGGCCCAAATTGTCTGTCTATATAATTTTTCAATTTTAATATGGACGTGAGTTGTATAACACTCTCGGACAGCATCCTTAAGAATGATGTGCCACCCAGTACCGAAGAGTGTTTTTTATTTGCTGGTAAAGAACTATCCAGCCGTGACATCGAATCTCTTCGATATAATAACTGGCTTAATGACAATGTTATAGATGCTGTCCTACGATACCTTTGCTTAGAATATAACGGAGCTACAAATATCTTTAGCTCACACTTTTTGGAAACCTTTAGGTGCAGAGGTTATGACTCTGTTAAAAACTGGTCAAATTCAAATACTTTCAACCTCGATTTTATATTTTTTCCTATAAACAAGGGTAATATTCACTGGACCCTTGCTGCCTTCTCACCCAAACCCCCTAGGCCTACCCTCTGGCTCGTTGACTCGCTTGGAAATGTTGACCACCAGGCATTATATGACATTAAGAGATGGATCGATCTCGAAGCACAGAGGCTAGGAGTGCAACCCCAAGATGTTAGAGTGCCCCCCCCCCCCCCCCCCCCCCCCCACTACCACGCAAACAGTTTAACTCATACCAGTGTGGCGTATACATTTGTCGCTTTGCCAAAATGTGCCTACACCAAGAGTCAGCCAACAAAATCAATGACGAAACAATTGCAGAATTTCGTAAGTCACTGTTACAGACAATTGAAAAAAAATTCCACCTTAGTAAGACCCGCAACTAGAGAAATATGGACCATCAATGACAATGAACAGGATCCTCAGTCTAGTCATATTCCAACAGAACAGCCATCCCAGACCCCACAACCATCATCATCCACGAAGCATACATTTGGGTCCCAAAGCAGACGTGCAAACTGCACATCATGTAAGAAACCTTACACACTTACCAATAGCAGGCAGCTCCGTAGGCACAGGTCAGCAAACGGTGACGAGTGCCCTGGCTCTGGTCGTTCAGTACAGGTGGATCAAAGTAATTTGCTCTGTTCTCAACCCCAGGATAGACCCTCAATGATAGATGTCCCGTCACCACTAGGACCACATCTCATCGAGGAATCAGCTACTCAGCTTTTGAAACTCGTCAGAGATGCCAGAGTGAGACTACTTAAATTTATCCCCCGGGGATCTACTACTACTACTAGGATCGGCATGCTGCATTGTAGCTGCATTTTTAAGAATGCTGTGCCGGCTTATCGACAAAATTGCACCGTCACAACTCCCTATCACCCATGACATTTGCTAGATCATCCGCATCTTCAAGGCCAGTGTCTTTTAAGATGCGTCTCAAGAAAGTCATGGGCTGTCCACCATGCTTATTCACTCCATGAGGCTGCCAAAGTACAAGATTATGCACTGGCTGGTCCTCACGGCGAAAGCAATGTCCTGCAAAGCGGAGGCGATTTTGTTCTAGTGTCCAGGATGGATTTGGATCTAGGATCCAGGTGGCCAAGACACTGAGTAACTGCATACATTCAGTGCTCAAGAATAACGATCATTCCTCATGGTCCAGACTGCTCCTTATGCCATACATTTGCCTGAAGCGCCCTGAGCGAGGGGGACAGAAACAACGCAAGTCACTATCTTCACTTGTTAACAACAATTGTGCCATTTTTAACTCTACGACTGACTTAATGACACTTTTTAAACCAAAAAAGTATAATAACAAAGCTGAGAATAAGGGTACCCCAATTGATAGAGATGATGCGAATAGACTCCTGGCTTCGGCAGTATCACAGAAGCTAGATGCAGACGATGTAAAGGGAGCTATCCGCATACACGCGAAGACTCTATAGCTGCATTTGATAAGTTGACTCTAGAAAAACTCAAAGAGAAACATCCACCAACTCCCCCAGACCGACGCCCCTTTCCAGACCAACCAGCTGATGTCAACCCGGTAACTGTTACATCGAAGTCTGTGAAAGCATCAATCAATAATTTCAAACCCGGTTCTTCAGGTGGGTTCTCAGGCTTAAGCCCACAGCATTTGCAGGATGCTATATCACAGCGCTCTGGTGAAGCAGGCCTCTCACTCCTTGCGGACTTAACATCCTTGGTTAATCTAGTGCTCTCAGGTGATGTCCCAGATTCGGCTTCCCCTGTTATTATTGGTGCTTCAGTAACTGCCTTTAACAAAAAGGATGGTGGCATCCGCCCTATAGCAGTAGGGGAAACCATACGGCGACTGCCCGCAAAGTGTGCCACCCAGGCAGTCTCAGATAAGTTCAGCGGCGTATTTGCACCATCACAACTTGGATTTGGAACCCCTGGGGGTTGCGAGGCAGCTGTGCATGCGCTGCGAAGCTTTGTGCAATCAGCTGAGGAACAAGATGTCATCCTAATGCTTGATTTTAAGAACGCTTTTAATACTTTGAGAAGGGATCACGTTGCAGATTGTATTGCAGATAAAGCCCCAGAGCTTCTCCCATTTTATAGGTTATGTTATGGTAGAACGACCCTCCTCTCATTTGGTCAAGATCTGCTGCTTTCTGAGGAGGGTTTCCAACAGGGGGACCCTTTAGCTGTCTTTGGATTTTGTCTAGGACTCCACCCGAATCTTGACAAATTACAGACAATATTCAAAGCAGGGTATATTGATGACGTTACAGTTGGAGGCAACTGGGAAAAGGTACACTCCAATCTTTCATCTTTCAGAACAGCATGTAGCGATATAGGGCTATCTCTTAATGAGTCAAAATGTGAACTAACCATCATTGGGGACAAGTCAGGTGAGGAAAACCCAATCTTAACTTCATTCCAGAGAAAGATCTGTCCAGGAATCAAGTTGACTAGATCAGAGGATTTAGAGCTACTTGGTGCCCCCATTGGCCCCGAAGCCCTCTCTAATGTCATCTGTAAGAAGTTGGACAACCTCAGTCTGTTTCACAATCGTCTCCTTCTCCTTGACAACCATGATGCCTTTTTCCTACTCAAAAACTGTCTAGCCATACCCAAACTTACATACATGATCCGTTCATCACCAACTTTCAACGAACCCCATCTACTTAGCAAGATCGATAACAATATAAGGGAGTCTCTAGAAGAGATAACGAACGTTAAACTGGAAACTGAAACCTTGGAGCAAGCAATCCTTCCTTGTCGACACGGTGGCCTCGGAATCCCTTCTGTGACAGAAATTGCGCCTTGTGCATACCTCTCATCATTGCATAAGAATGAATCATTAATTAAAGAGATTTATCACTCTCCTAGTGAGAACAAAGACCATGGAGAAGCCATAGACTGTTGGAAAAGCATGATCCCAGAGGCGAATACTCCAGAAGATCCAAAGAGACAGAGAAACTGGTCGGAACCAATAACAGTTTCACGGTTTACCTCGCTCCTGGAAGTATCAGACAAAACATCAGCTGCACGCCTGAGAGGTTGCAAGGTCCAAGGATCTGGGGACTGGCTCAACACCTTGCCATCTTCCTCCCTTGGCCTGAAATTATCTAATGAAGATTTTGGAATCGCTGTTGCTCTTCGGCTGGGCGCACAAGTTTGTATCCCACACCCTTGCGTGTGTGGCGCTGCCGTAGACTCATCAGCTCTACATGCTTTCACCTGCAACCACATCAACAGCCGCCATCAAAATCACAGGCTCGGGAATGATGCAATTCATACACTTACTAATCAAATATAAAAAACCACAAAATAACATTTTTTTTTCAAGTTTTAGAAGTAAAAATATTTGTTCTAGAACATTACTTTGTACAAAAATAAATAGACGATATATTCTAGAACATTTGAAAAAGGTAAAAAAAACTAGCTTTGATAGTTCAAAAATACCTAATTAATTAATTCTGTTCTAGAACAACAATTATTTGTTCTAGATCAAGATTAATATAAAAATGAATAAACAATATGTTGCAGAAAATTTTTTTTAAAAAAGTAACAAATACTAGCTAGTATAAAAAATTTGGGGGGGTCCACAAAACACACTAGTACCGCCAATTGCATCAATGAGCCGGTTATCAGTTCCGTTGCCAAGTTCGTTGTCATAGCCGCAAAGCTTTGCAATGTCCCGAATGGCCAATAAAAAATTCCAGAAGGGTTCTCCTTGCTGTTTACGGTGAAGCAGTTCGTAACAATAAACTCTTATATTGGTAGCTCCACGAATATGTTGTTCAAGGCCTGTGATTAATAAGTCGACATCCCCTTTATCATTCCTTTCCGAGTTGTGCATTCAGTTGCATTAACAGTTTCACTGTTTCATCACAGCCAATCGAGAGTATAAGAGTATCATGCCCAATTTGTTTTGTTGCTACAAGCAGTTCTGGGCTATCAGTGATTGCATTAGCATTGTCGCGCCGCTTATACTTGTTCAATCCGGCAGTACGTTCAAAGGCGAGATACTTAGGCCTCCATGTATCAAAGTCGTCCGAACTAACATCAACACTTGGCCCAGCCTGTTTTAAAATAAATGTTCTTGGGTCGAGTCCTTGTGCCATTAGTCGATAATCGCATCCAGACTTCAATTAATATCCGTATCAGCTTTCCACTACCATAGATAGGTACTAATGTTCTAGAGCATATCTTTGACTTCTGCACTTAATATAATTACAGTTTACAGTGTAACTAATTAGGCCAAAATTTCTTTAAAATGCAATCCTTATCAGCTTTCTACTAGATAGGTAGGTACTTTGACTTCTGCAAAAAATATAATTATAACTAATTAGGTCAAAATTTGTTTAAAATGCAGCAGGTACATGGAAATATTCTGTCTAGAGACTTGCAATTAATTGACATATATGCGATATTGAGTAAAGGGAAAAGAGTGCTATTGATGACTTGCCTATCGTCATTAGTGATAAATATCAGTGGCTGTATTTGTGATTGTGGAGTGGGATGGTTGGCCTGGTTTTCTGTTCGTCTACTATTTTTTTTCCATTTTCGCACCCTTCCCCCTACACTACAGTCGCTTCTGGTTTC
>JAUCBJ010007181.1:0-39448 GCA_032718475.1 Nemertoderma westbladi
GCGCATGGACTGGCTTCGGCTAATGTTTTTGGTTTGTTTTGTATTAAATCTTATCATCTTACAAAAGGCAGATTATCAATAAAGACATATAAATTTCGGCAGGTTAAACTGCTGAAGGTCTATAAAAGCGCGTACAGGACGCAATAAAAATGCATTCCTCTCCAGGGGAAATTGGACGCAAGTAACCGGTGATTAATCTAAAAAATAAAACTGTAACCTGTTCTATTGTTGCTCCTTTCCTTAAATTGAGAATTTAACATTGAGGTGGGATATTAATTCGCCAAGATGGTACATATCCAATCTTGGGATATTAAGATCTTGTTGTATCAGCGAATTAACAAAATGTTAATAATTAATTAAAGTAAAGGAGCAGGTTACAGAGGTATGTTATTCTGGCCAAAACAATAAACGAATGGCAAAGGTTACAGTTTCTTTTTTGCACGAGGTGTTAAATTAAATTAAATTAATTGATAACAGTTTACAATATATTTATTGAAGATAAACCTATATCAGTTTAGTAATTGCGTACGAGTATTAATAATCACAATTTAATTCCAGCGTAAATTATTGTTTTTCAGGCCGGATCTTTCTTAGACAACGATGGAGAATTGATGTACTTCCGTGGAGGATGTACGTCATCATTGATATCGGGCAGCAGTTCCAACCAACCGAGAAACGATTACTGTCGTGGTGTAGAAATCAACCAAATCAGTTACCCTTACCCAATACCAAACGACCAATGTGCCGCTAATCCACTCATGCCGTTAGTATATTTATTTAATCAACGATTGTAAAATAACAACTACAGTAAAATTTAACTTTCCATCATTAATATGTTAAATTAAATTTTATTCTATTTTCAAGTACCTATTCATTTTTCGTTTCATTCATTTTCTATTTGGAAAACAAATTCAAGTGTGGGAAACTTAGAAAAATAGAGGACATTTGTTATTAAATGTTACACTTTGTTTACTGTATGTTCAATTTTCTATCTACTGTAATTTGATGGTATAGAAAGGCCGATATTGACAGCCATTAGCGAAAGATAACTATTTTTACAACAAGCTAGACACAAACATCCCCAATCTCACTAATTATTGCAGTTCTCGCTGTAATATCTTCACCACTGCTCAAGCTGTTCAAGGACCTCAAAATGTATTCATAACTCATAAAATAATGTCCAATATATTGGCTAACTTAAACCCGATGATTTTAACAAGTAGTTTAATAATATCTATGTTGTTTCTTCAGGAACAACTTCGGAGGCCAGAATAATGTCAATCCAACAATGAAGACCTGTATGACATATTGTTGCCAATCGAAACTGTGTAACAAACCGGATCTTCCGCTTCCTCTAGAAGAGTATAGGGACTCAGTGGCTACGGTGTTCCGATACCCTGCTGTAGGTCTGCTACTGATTACAGCAGTTGCAATCAGGCTCTTATAAAACATACATGTGACACTACAAACGATATTCAAATAAATTGAATTTTTTAGGCTGTATTTCTCTTTATAAATGGCGCAACCGGTTTAGTAGCGGTCATGAGCAACGTTTAATTCATAAATCGCACAGCCATAATGTTTGTGAAGCTTTCAATTGGCATATATGTCGAGTATTTTTATTATTATAATAATTATCGTTCCATTTATTTATTCTGTTCACTAAAAATGTACGCAGTACTGTAGGTTATTATGTATCCCACAAACAATGATAACGGTAGTACAGTAAGTTAGTTGTTTCAGTAATGTATTTTTTTATCAACTTCCGCGGAGTAAAGCCGAAGCTGGTAGAAGATATTATTATCTATTATGAAGACCATGTAACTGATAGGGGAGCTTGAGGGAGGGGGGGGGGGGGGGGGGGGGGGGGGTCCAATTACAGTCTCCCACAGAACCAAACCCACGAAACCAGATGACCTTTACCAATCTCCTGAGATAAATATTTAGGCAACTGCAAGATACCAAACATGTAGGCTAAATAGCCAATCACATAGTACAAGACCAATGACCAATAAAGGTCATTAGGTCCCTCAGGACCTATTTGTACACACAGAACCAAACGCAGATTCCCATATAAATAATAAGCAACCACAAAGCTAACAGTATGCAGATTGTAGACTATCACTCCAAGTACACGCCCCACACAGGCAGGGGGGACACAATATTATACCGAAAATACCAAACCCACATTGTTTTTTACATCTACTGGCGGGTGAGGCAGTTATATAACTGTTTACAGTCAAATAATAGAGGTAGGCCTACAATAATAGTGATGCGTAATTATTTATACCAATCCAACCAAAAGGGATACAGCTATTGAATTTATTAACAGCGTCTATTGTTTGTTGAAATGAACGGTGGATGGGTTACCGTCAGTGTTTCCGGGGTTACCGTCAGTGTTTCCGAATGTGAAATTTAAAATGTTTCTCACGGAAGCTGAAAGCGTTGTGTTTCATTTCAAATTCAACTCGAGATGCAAGAAAAACTGTTGATCGAAATAAAAATAAAAAATGAATCCAATCAAATTATTCGATAAAAACGTTGAAAAAAGTTTTTTCACTCATTTCAGATTAGCGAAAATTCAATTATTCTGTCAGAGTTGTTGAGTTTTAAATGAGTTTGGAATTGCCAACGAGTCACTAATTTTGAAATTAATTAAAAATATTTTTTTAAACTAATTTCCTGGAAAGTTAGTGAAAAAAGTTCACTTATTTGTAAAAATAATAGCGAGAAAAGGCAGATTTTTCAAATGAAACTAATGAAATGTTTTGGACGCTTTCAGCCTCCGTAGCTTTTAGTTAAATATATGCGTATGTGTTATCTACCTATTAATTGTACATATTACATGTAAGTTCTGTCTTGTCGGTAATTTTATTTAAATATTAGCGTGTAGGCCTACATACGTACAGTACACGTATGTTTTATGTTTCATTAATATATCAACTCACAAAAACATTATTAATCTCTCTTCCCAAATAATGCAAGTTTACTCATTAATTAGAAATGTGGTTGTCATAGTAAAAAGGCCTAGGTAATTTTTTGTTGCTCCACGCAGTATGCCAAACTCATTGAATCAATCACGATTCTGTACAGTAACTACGTATTGATTTTGATATATTATTTGTAAACTGAAATATTTACATATATCCCGCCTACAACTCTTCGGAGTGCACTATGTGGGGCTACAGTAGTGATTGATTGGCCTTTTGAAAAATTCAGTGACTGTAACCCTTTTTGTCTAAAAAATGAAATAAGTGCAACGTTTTTTAGCCTTTGCGATGGTGTATGTATTTTTAAATTATTAAATTGGGGAAGTGTAATTCACATTAGTAAATTGAAATTACAATGCTTATATCGTGACCAAAGAGCCAGAACAACACTCACCAAAAAATCTGGTTTCGAGAAAAATGCAAAAAACCTTCCCATTTCCCTCTATATGGATCCCGTCTCCTGATTTTTTCAAAAGAGGTCTGGGAAGATACAATGATACATTTTATAATATTGGCTAGCATTCAAAATTAATTTTGTTAATGAAAAAAACTGTTTTTTTCGTTATTTTCCAAAGAGGCAAAACAACACATACTGAAATTTAACATTAACTCTAGTCTATGTGTTTTGTTTTACCTCTAACGGTTTTCTACTTTTATGTTGTGAGGGTTCTTCTGGTTTTCCATATCTCCTAAACGGACTGACATACAAGTCTAGGATTTTAACATAAGATGTAGAACGCCATCTTGAGTATTTTTTGTAAAAAAATTTTTTTTTTAATTGTGGTATGTGTTGTTCTGGCTCTATGGTCACGATATATTATTTGATATAATATTTTGTCAATGTATTTTTCCCGAGTATTCGCGATAAAACTCACCATTATTGAGGATTTTAGGGAAAGTATAATATTTTGTTATCAATATTGCATGGTGATGGAGTAGCAATAATTCTGTAGATTTAATTAAAATTTAGAAAAGTTAAACTCATATGGTATTTTCTCACAATTATTATTTCTTATTGTTAAATTATGCAGTAAGTCATATACGAATGATTTCCATTATAAACCTGTGTCGTTACTGTTGTAAAAATGACATGGAGTAACTGATAAATTATGTCGTTTAGAACCAAATAATTAATTATTATTTATATAATTAGTTTCTACTTTAGCAAATTTTATGCGAAATTAAAATTTAATAATATGAAAGCCATTGTTATTCATTTGTGGGGCGAGCCACGCAGTCAGGGCGAGCCTTAGCGCACAATTATACTTAGTAAATAGGGCAAAATTTCATGTCTGTCAGTTCGTCTGTTTGTCAGTCCGTCTGTAATGAAAAATTCATTCGTAAATAACTTTTTGAAGATTTTAACCATTTTCAACCAAATTTTGTATGGGCGTACTAGAGAAAAAGTTCCAATATTTTTTAAAGTTACGGGCAAATAAAATACCTCTCGAACTTTTGACTCCAGATCAAATGGACTTTTTGCCAAAGTTCCCGTGCTGCGCGACGCCCCACGAACGTGTTATATTACTCTTATTGCGGAGGATTGAAGTTTCAGCTCTATACACAAAAAATTAGTTGCGGTAGCGGAAACGGGAAACATTAAAATTACATAAACCTTACTGTGTGACTGTTGGTTTTTATTTTTTAATTTAACCTTTTAAAATTTAATCCAAACCTTATGCTCCGAGTCCAACCTTTGCAAAATGGTGGGGTAGGCCTAGTTAGCCAAAACGTTATCATTTGTAATAAAATAATACTAGAAAGCAAGCAAGCTGGCTTGAAGGAGCCCGGGGGAAGAATCATAGCCAAGACTATTACAAATAAACCTTGTCAGTCAGCAGTAAGTAAACTAAGCAATTGTCTAAACTGTAAGGCGTGAGGTTAGCTGACTTTGTGGCTCGCCCCACATAATAAATAATGACACTTACAAAAAAACCACTAACAAAAATATGATATGAAGCAAATAATTTTATTATCAAGCACGTTTACAAGATATAAGATACGATTACCGAATATATATAAAATAAATGCCCATGATGCACAACCAGATAAATAACAACGAATAGAGCCAAATAACAAATTTAGTTTCCTTCTATAGGTATTACCCCGTCGTCAAGCGGAATATCTCTTCCCAGTGAATCCTATATGAATATATAATAGGTACTCCTGCTAAGTTAGGCGGTAGGCCAGCGGGCTCCTTAAATACATACAACTATTATAGGTCAACTATAAAACATTTTGCAATCCACAGTGAGTAACAACGACAATAGGACACAACACACTGCTTTGTGTAACTAAAATTCATTCTCCTGATCCACCCCCTAACATAGCAGAGTGAGTAACCTTATTGTAGATATACCCTTAGGAAGCACTGGGAGAGCAATCAGCTTATGGGGTAATAATACATTAGAAACCAACAGCTTATGTGTGAGTAAACATTGCCTTTCCTTATAGCCTACTAGTAAAACTTGGCCACCAACACGTTTTACTATGACTGTGTATAATTCTGACATTATTAAGCCATATTTCATCATGAACACCAGCTGTTATTTTACCATTGCTTTTAATTTCGCGACAAAATAATGTCAAAAAACGAAATATATCGAATACCACACATAGAATCGATCTGATATTTTGTAACGCGATTATGAACCACCAAAGCAATGTACTTGCAAAATTTCATCAAAATCGCCAGGCAGGAAGTGCCTGAACCTGGATAATTATCAGTCAGTCAGTGTTATACAGTATAACCTGAGATTTTTACAGTAAGTATCCCGCTGTCGAGCGGGCTCCTAATTAACTCCCAAGATAAGATAATTAATATTCATGATAATATATTTTTATAAGCAATAAACAAAATCATGTTAGTTGACAAGAATGCCGCCACCATCCCAAAGATAAACGAAGAACTCTCGAGTCCAATTTTATGCCATCAATGGTTAGCTAATGTTTATATCACAATCCAATAGATTCCATTTCTGTCATATTCGATTAACTTGTAGCCCCAGGAGACATTTAGGTAGGCTATGTGTGGTAATGAGTTCTACAACAATATACTCAAATCAAAATCCATGAGAACAGATTATAAGTTGGTGGAGATATTATAAAGGTCTACAGCTGCCTTTTCCAATCGCTCTCGGTACTCCAACTGGTTGTAGTTGCATTGGGGAACGCCGGTGAACCCATTGCGAGCGCCGTAACACGCCGCGGCGATAACGCCGGTGGAATCGCTGTCACCTGCGTGGAACATAGAACGCGAACACAGATCGGCCCAGGTCCCGTCGTAACTAAGCAACGCATCGTACGCTATCATCGGCGCGTCGTGACCAGAACGACCCGCCCATCCGTCCATACTCAACGACTTGTAGTAGAGGTCTCGCGTAGCTACGTCATCGTGGTTGTCAGGGAAACACGGCCCTGATTGGTCGTCGGAGAGAATTCCTCGTTCTTGGAGGTAAAGTTTCCATTTATTCTGGAAGTAAGGCCATTCGGCGATGTTTGATTCAACCTCTAACCCAGTGGAAGTGACGTAATCCAATGCTTTAGGAATGACGTCATTAACAAGACATCGTCCCCATTCGACCAACGGTTTACCTTGTATAGCGTATGAAACAAATAGCGCGCTCGCTACCGAACCCAGATAGCCAATAGGATGATGGTGAGTCATTCTACCAGCTTCTACGCTGTATTCTATAAGAAGGTCGATATCAGACGTTCTAGAATAGCGGAGACCTATGGGCATAGAGCGCATCGCAGCCCCACATCCGGTTCCGGTAGGGGTAAATCCGATGTTCCAACCGGAAGGCTCGTCCGGCCGCAGTTGATCGGTTCCGGCTATGGAAGAAGGACCGGGTTTCCGGCCCACCATATCCGACATACATAGTTTATATTGGCGAGCGATTCGCGGTAGGATAGAATCCCTCGTCGCCCCGCCGAGAATAAGTCCGTCCGCGGTCGCCAGACTCATGACAGTGTCGTCACTAACCCGCCAATCAGGGAGCGCCACGTGTATGCTAGCCACGCCCCCTAACCCGTTTAACTCGCTGTGTATTGTGGGACCCGATGTGCAGTACTCCCACCGCTCGTTCCGGTAGCCCAACGCGTCTCCGACCCCGAGTAACACCATGGATGCTTTATAGCGGGTTAATAGATCCGCCATTATATTTATTTACTTCCTTTAATTTTAATTATAAATAACACACTAAGAGAAGAAATACAATATAAACAGAAGCAGACCAAGGGCGCTAAGGATTAAGGCAACATTGAGGTGTCTTTATATCAGATAGATTGGCAGAGGAAATAGGAAGTTTTAATTTTTGTGGATTTCTGAAAAAGGGGATAGGTCGGTTTTTAGACAAATTAAAATGGCGCGAAACAATTTCAAGTGATCACAAACGTGAGTTTTTCACAATATTTTTATATTCATTGGCTTTAATAATAAAAATAATACATCTATTTAAAGTGACCCTTTCTCTGCTAAGGTGCACCTAATTTATTTTACAGAATAAATTATTTGAAGGCACTATCGAATTAACATGACGAGATGTTTTTAAATGTCGCTTGAATGAGTCCAAACTTGAGCAAGTCTTTAAAATGTGGGGGAGCTGTTATATATCAGGGGCAGTGGGGGATGGGCGACGTATTTAAAATTAACCAGAACCTATTGACTTTATTGACTAATTAATAGTAGCAGATTAATTACTGAACTGAACCTTTAATTGCACATAAACACAATAGAGGGAGTCATTGATCCCGAACTGTAATAGATCAATAATCTAGAAGTATTAGTAATAAATCTATGTCACTAAAAATAATCGAATAACCGTATAAAAATAAACATATCCCATTAATTGAATAACTTCACTTTGTTTACTGTACCTTACCGACAACTACAGTCTGTATACTATATGCTATCTCAATCTTCAAACAAACAATTTTCGATTCGGAACATTTTGGTACTGGTGCGGAAAAAATATTATCGGACAAAAAGTTTCCCGATTCTGGTAACCGGAGGGTCATAGACACGTAAATGGTAGCTGGTAACAATAAAATATCGGCTCTCCAACGGCAAGGTAACAAATATTATTACTTTTTATTACTATTAGAATGCTTTATGATCCGCGGTAGTTTACTGATAGCGGATTTAAATATCGGATAAATCTCGGCCCACAGATCGGAGTCGCGATCAACCGGAAGAGTTTCCAGCTTCGGCCTCCCTAATCCCTTAATCCGTTGCTGCAAGTCTGAACATTCCTTCCCGGTAGCCACGGTAACCGCGGTCCCGCACAGACCCTGTCGAGCCGTGCGACCCACTCTGTGTACGTAGACCTTGGCGGAGCCGGGCGGGTCGTAGGATACGACGCAATCCACCCCCGGGAGGTCCATCCCGCGCGCCAGTGAGTCCGTGCAGACCACCGCGTCCAGCCGACCCTGTCTGAGTCGGCGCAGGGCCATCTCGCGGTCCGAGCGGCGCTCCACAGCGCTGGACAGCTGAGCGCAACGGACGCCGCTCAAACGCAGGAAGTGAAACAGTTTATTAGTTTGAGTCACCGAGTTGGTGAAACAAAGTACTTTATTAGCCTTTAATGTTCGAAGCAAATAAAGTAGAGTCGCGGGTTTTTCTGAAGCCGCGGATAAAACGAGTTTCTCTGACAACGTAGACGGAATGGCGAACTTTTCCTCGACGGAGGTCCGGCGGTTGAGACGCCCCTTAGCGGCGTATAGAACCGGTCGGAAGAGATTCAAATCCGAAAGTTTCTCCGGGTCCGAACACATTGTGGCGCTGAACAGCAGCTTCTGGAAGGGAATGAAGCATCTAGTCGCGAGTTCGACCCCAATTCGGGGAGATAGCTCGGGGCGGTTCGCCAAGGCTCGAGTCTCCAGTTGGGTCAGCCAATCCTGGAGGCCTTCGCCTATCAGACGGTCCCCTTCGTCTATAACCAGGAATCTAATATGAGTTACATCCATCCCCGCTAGGAGGTGTTCCACGAGTCTACCCGGGGTCGCCGTAACCACGTCAACTCCTTTCAACTCCTCCCGCTCTTCCGGGAGGCTAGAGGCGCCGGTTAGCAACGCGGATCGCAGCCCCGGCGGTTGATAGAGTCGCACGACGCGCGCCACTTGGGCCGCGAGATCCCGCGTCGGCAACACGATGAGGGCCCGGAGCCGCGGGACTAAACGACCGCGGAGGATCGATAGGATCGGGAGGCAGTACGCGAGAGTCTTCCCGCTCCCGGTGGGGGAAGAGACGCAGATGTCTGTGGGACGGAGACCCCCCATCGCGCCCACCAGCCCCAGTCGATGGCCTTCTAGGATACGCGATATGACGCCGAACTGCACGGGAAATAGCACCGATATTCCGTTGCGTGTCAACCGAAGTTTAGTTTCCTCATCGAGGAAGTCAACTTTATCGAGAGGAACTGAATCTTCATTCAAATCTGTGCCAATTAATTTAGGGGAATTGATCCATTCGGGGCCTTTGTAAACATTAATAATATTCCTGTTTAATGTAGACCGGCTAGTCTTATTTAAATTACTAAAAAGTAAACTTGTTTTGTCAATCGTAGATTCAGTTGTTTTTGTATCATATTTAGTTATTTTTGTATCCGATTTAGTTATTTTTGTATCCGATTTAGTTATTTTTGTATCCGATTTAGTTATTTTTGTATCCGATTTAGTTATTTTTGTATCCGATTTAGTTATTTTTGTATCCGATTTAGTTATTTTTGTATCAGATTTAGTTATTTTTGTATCCGATTCCGATTCTATTACTTCTGCAACGTTCACCTCACGATTATCTCCATGGATTTGGGTGCCGTTTGTAAGACAAAAATCTTTCGAATGTTTACGTTTCTTTCTCACTGAAGATTTGTTTTTAATTTTCCTTTTAATTTCTTCGAGTCTTCCTTTTGTATCGACATCGTCGGGCTCTATGAAATCATCATCTTCACTTATATATCGCGTTATTCCAAACAATGGGTTTGACATGACCACAATGGCAGCTGTTCTATGGCTTTCGCACCTCCCTACACCCTATGCCTGTATGCAGCCAGTCTACAGCGTATGGCCTTGGCCTACAACTGCAGTACGGTACTGATCTAACTTTGTCAGTTTGAGAGATTTTCACTCAGGATTCAGAACGACTGATGATATACATATACATTATACACCAACAACACTGCAACAGGTCACAAGCAAGGCCTACTAGACTATAAGTCTCTTCTAGTAGGCCTTGGTCACATCACAAGCGGGTTCATGGAGTACAGCTAATTTAATTGCTGAATGATTCCCGCCCCGCGGGAAATTTGAATTTTACTTGTTTCTAATTCGGCTCTAGGCAATTGACATACCGTGATTATGATTGCGATTTAATGTGTATTTAAATTGATCGAAAATTGCTACGTGATCTGTAGCCGATCACAGCCAAAGCCGATTTTCAAAATTGACTTCCCGCGCTTACTTAAACCCACCATTTCGACGTGTTTTACAAAAAAAACACACCCCGTCACTCGATGCAGGGCACATTGTTACCCCTTATACAATTGTTTCTAGCCCAAAAATTTTAAGCGTACGCGCACCTACCCTATTTATTATAAGTGGAAAAACTGAAATGTATAGATTCTACCGGAACGTGTTACAATGTTACAATTTTGAATAATTATTCCAAAATTGTAACATTACTCAACGCCGATAGTATTAACAGCGAGTTGTTATTTAGACTTTAGAGGACTTTTGATTTGATTTGATTTGATTTTTTTACGTCAACAACAAATTATATGCACTAAACAGATAAAATCGCAATGTAAAGCGAAACAACGATGAGAAACAACAATGAATTTTATATAACTATGCATAGTAGTGTACTATATGGCACGGTAACATGAGAGATGTTGCACAATTGCATTAGTTTTAAAACAAATGGGTCTCAACATCACAAGCGTAGGTAAAATATAATTAATGTTAATGTGCAGTATAAACAAGAAGGATATCGTATGTAGTGAATATAAATATAGATATGTAAGTAAATATGAGTGTAAATATAATTAATGTAACGTACTGTAAAAACAAGAAGGATAGCGTATGTAGTGACGTGTGGATGGCCTCATGAGGTTTCACCTCGTTTCCATGAGGGTCCAGAATAAAACTCAAGTAAAATAAATATCTGTGAATATAATTAGCGGTAAGTATATAAAAGAGTAAAAAGCAGATATAATTGAATTAAAGGTAGATACTGACTGTGGTTTATCTAAGAGTAAAAAAAACAGATAAAATTGAAATAAAAGGTAGACACTGTACAGTACATTCTGTAGATGGGTTGGAACCATAGATAACGTAAGTATTGTGTGAACGAAGGTCTAAGCCTGAGATAATAACAAGAGTAGTATATATTATAAATCTAAAATACGTTAAAAATTAAATAAATAGAGATATTATTGTATCGGTCGGTCTAAAATTCGTTAAAAATTAAATATAGAGAAAGGTGGATGAGTCGTCATCTTCGATCTTAGTCAGTAAGTAGTCCTTCAGTTTATGTTTAAATGTTACTAATGAAGAGCACTCAGTTAGAACCTTTGGGAGTGCATTCCATAGTTTTGGACCATAGAAACTGAAAGTGGTCTGTCCATAAATTGTCTTCCGATCAGGAATCAATGCCCTATCTTGAGAAGAGCGGAGACCGCTTCGTCCTTCATTGAAAGTGACCATGTGGTTCATGTACTCTGGCGAGAGGCCGTTTCTGACTCTAAACATGTGTGATAAAATAACTGATTGCACTCGCTCGCGGAGGGGAAGCCAGTTGATTGCAACATAATGTGTAGCATTAATATGGATACGAGGGCCAAGACCGAGGCAGAAACGGATGCATCTTCTTTGAAGGGCTTCAACATTAGTTCGAAGTTTCTTTGTGATGGTGAAAAACCAAGTGGGTGCAGCATAGTCAATGTGTGGCTGGATGAGTGAGTTGCAAAGTAGTCGTCTAAGGGAACGGTCGAGGATGGCACCATGTCGATGAAGGAAGCGTAGACGCGAGTTTCCTTTTTTTAATACTCTAAGCACCATTTCCATACCAGTAAGGGATTCATTTATGGTGGCTCCTAGGTAGGTTACTGCTTTCTTTGTAGATATACGGTTTCCATTGCAGTATACCTCTAAGGGATACGGTGCAGCTGCTAATCTCTGATGAGTTCCAAATAAAATACATTCGGTTTTCTCAAAGTTAATACTCAGTCAATTGTCAAGGCACCAGTCTGATACTTTGTCCATGGTGGCAGATAGTGTTGACGATATTGCCTGAACACAGCTATTGGCAGTGAGGAGACCAACATCATCGGCAAATTTAGGGGGCAGGATGGAATCGTCAGAGGTTGGAGTTGCTATAGGGGAGGAGTCTGGGATCGAACAGGCTGTGCAACAGACGTCTTTACTGTTCATGGATGAAGGTAATATTTGGTCAAAGTCGTTAGTTGCTAAACCAAATAACAATACTGCCAATATAGCGCCTTGAGGCACACCATCATCGACTACCTGTGGAGTTGAAGTAGCAGTACCAATATCGACGTATTGCATCCGACCGTTTAGGTACGATTTAAACCAATTCTGTGTAGCTGGGTCGGCACCTATAGCTCTCAGTTTTTGTATTATGATGCCATGGTTTAGAGTATCAAACGCTTTGCGAAAATCAATCAGTATCATACCAGTTAGTAGGCCATGGTCGATTGCTTCTCTGATGTAGTTATCAACCAATAAGAGTGTTGTATCAGTGGAAAACATAGGTCGAAATCCAGACTGGAACTTATTCATAAGGTGTTTTGAAGTTACATAGAAAAACATTTGGTCATATGCAATGCGTTCAAGTATTTTCGACAGTATTGGAAGGTTGGAAAGGGGCCTGTTATTACCGCTGATTATCACTGGACCTTTTTTATGGGCAGGGACTACACGAGCTATTTTATAGTTATCAGGAAAGATTGAAGATGAGATAGACAAGTTGACTAAGTGGGTAAACGGTTTTATCAGCGCAATTGCCCCATCACTGATTATGCGTGAAGGGATACCATCAGGGCCTCCAGCTTTACAGGGGTCAATCTTAGAGAATATTTTGGCAACGTCATCCTCTTCAACTGGGTGCAGGCTGAACGCGTTCTCCGTTACTCCGAGTCCCTTGTAGTATTCCAGTGTAGATTCAAAGCCATAACGGCCTGGTGGTTTAGGCATTGCTGATACTAGTTCTTTTGCAATATTAGTGAAGTAGGTATTGAGGTGCTCGCAGACTTTCGATGGATCATGTGAAATTTCGCCATCAATTAAAAGGCTTTTAGTGGTTGTCTTGGAGTGGGCTCCTTGCTTTCTAGTAGGAGGACCGATAGTCTTAAGAACTTTCCACAGTTTCTTGCTATCACCAGTTGCATTTTTCAATTGTAGACTAATGTACGATACCTTTTTACATTTTATGAGGTTGGTTGCTTTGTTTCTTAGGACTCTAAAGGCCTCCTGGTTTAGGAGTGTTCTTTCATTGTGGAATTTGAGAGAGGCTCTATTGCGGGCGATGATTGCGTCTTTCACCTCCCTATCAACCCATGGTTGTGAGAGAGATTTTATGCGGCATTTCCGAAAAGGAGCAATTTCATCTAAAATACTTGTTAACACATTATCCACTATGGTTGCTGCAGTATTGACATCTGTTGTATATGGCAAATCTTGTAGGGATGTATTATTTGTCAGTTTTTCGAGCAATATCTCTTTGGAGTAAGTTGAGTAAGAACGGCAGTTACTAGTCAGGGGAATAGCTGGTTTTGGTTTTTGTCTTTTTCTTGTAACAAAAATTATGTAGTGGTCACTTAGACGTTCCTTAATAACTCCACTGCTTGTAATCATATTTGGTTGCGAAACAAAGGCATGGTCAATTAATGTGGCTGTAGAAGCTGTGACCCGAGTTGCTTCAGTTATTAACTGGCAGAGACCAAGTGCATTGGTGAAGCTGTATAGGCTTTGCAGGAGGCCATCGATAGCAAGGAGGGGTGGTATGCATTTGTAGTTACCTAACAGGTCTATGTTAGTATCCCCCAGAATGATTATCTCACCGTATTTTGAGGTATCGCCAAGGAATGAGACCAGATTGTCAAACATATTTTTGTCACTGTCGGGTCGGTATACCACACCAAGCAGAATTGTCTTTGTGCTAGGTAATGATAGTTCACCCAATAGAACCTCAGATGTGCAATTGTAGCTCCATTCTAGAACATCAAATACAAGACTTGAGTTGATATAGATAGCGACTCCACCTCCATTTCTATTCCTATCGCGCCGAAAGATATTATATCCAGGAATACCAATTTCGGCATTAGTGATAGAATCATCAAGCCATGACTCAGAAATCATGAGAATATCAATTGAGCCTGGTTCTAATATACATTTTAGTTCGGGAATCATAGGAAGCAAGCTGCGTATATTAGCATGGGCTACATGGACTCCCCTGGTGTCAAACTGACTCAACCATTCATAGAGAGGAGGATAAGGAGAATCTTTTGGGTCAACATAGTGGCGCGGTGATAGTCAATCTAAAATATCAAATGGGTTTTGTGGACTTCCATTTGCAGCTGTTGTTTGGAGGTGTTGCCGTCTTGAGAATTGTTCACGACGCTTGACTCGTTGTTTATATGCAAGTTGTCGCTCGAACTCGGATAAGTCTCTATTGAAATATATACGCTCTTGATTGACAGTAAAGTACCGTTTTGCAATTAAGTTAGATGCATCAGCCTCGGTGTTAAATGATAGTAATACAGGTCGAGACCGTCCATCATCCCTTTTCTTACCAAGACGTGTAATTGTTCGGAAGTGTAGCTTCTCGCCTAGAGCTTTCTCGAGAAAAGCACTGTCACAATGATGTTGATCTTCCATGTTGCTCCCTGATAGGTCACCAGGCATTTTATTGATAATGACATTGAACTTCCTTATTGCATTTTGCTTGATAATTTTTTCAACTCCAGCTGCATTGAATTCTCTGGTGATGTTTGTAGGGTTGGAAATTTTGTCGTTGATCGTCTTTAATTCTTCACAGTTTTTCTTTACCATGTCTGCCCATGTTGGGGTACAGTCAGATGGCTTTAATTCATGTACAATTGCTTAAAGATCATCCATACGACGAGTTGAGTCGACCTTGAAAGCGTCAGTATTTTCAAACCTGTATTGTAGTTCGGCCAGTTTATTTGTTGTCGCAACTTGGAATGAATCAATCTTATTTGTTAAGGTTGCATCGAGTTCATTTATTGTTGAAGTAAGTTGTGATGTATCGTTGCGAACATCATTCGTTAAGTTTCTCAGATGGACTAGTTGTTTCGATAGGTTGCTGTTGTCTATCAGTAGGGTAGCTTGATCAGCTTCCAACTTTTCAATCTTTTGAGCAGAACACACACCGCAAATAAAGTTTTGTGAGGATATGTCAAGCTCAACAGCCACCTGCGTTTCAATTTCAGTCCAGGTAATTTGGCAGATGGAGCATTCAATCTTTGTGGTGATCCATTCTCTCGGTTTTGCTTTTTTCCTCTGCGATACTGTGGAAATTGTGTTCGTAGATGCACAGTAACCATCAGTAGATGTCCGTTGGGACATTGTGTTATTTTGTTTGGTTTTATTGGTGGTGTTCCCAGCCGAAGTTCGCGTTGCTGTAGATTTTGACGAACCGATTAGGGATACTCTTCTGTTGCTTGGAGAGCTGGTCTGCCTATCAATTGTGGCACTGGCAGTCGACATCTTGTATTGTAACCCGGATTGAATATCTTTAGACTTATTCAATACAGTATAATCCGCAGTATCAACAGATCAAATGAATATCCTTAATCTTCTTCAATATATAATATAATATAAATAAAATAAACCGCAGAGTAAAAAGTAGGCAAGTAGGAGTGTACAATCAGTGTCTGTATACCTCCATATCCATTGCACAATGTACTGGACATGATTTATTTGTTGTTACATTACAGCATTGTATTGACCTGTACATTTAGTATTGTATTTGGTGTTATTGTTTACGTGGTCACCATGACGGCGTTAAGTAATGTCCACTAAGGCAGTAAGGGGACATTCCTTAACGCCGTCATTGGATACCACGTAAACAATAGGTGAAAATTTGCCTGACAGCCAGATAGGCCTAGTGCATTACCTACCGGTAGGCGGGGTATAGCTATTAATAACCAGTAGGGCCTAGCTATATTATTATAACGGCTCCAAACGCCGCGATAAATATAAGCTAACTTATATATAACATAATTTATGTCATTTTTACAATTATTTATACAGCAACTAATATAATTTGTGCAGTTTCTATCACTTATAATGTATATGTACAATCATTAAAGTCCTGACCTCATACTTGGACGGCCCCTTATGTCATTTTTACAATTATTTATACAGCAACTAATATAATTTGTGCAGTTTCTATCACTTATAATGTATATGTACAATCATTTCACAATGTTAAAATTTTGGAATAAAACTACATATATACTTGTTGCAAAATACTTTACGATGTTCTGATATCTGATCCACGTGGCTTTATTTTCACTAACTATCACTAACGTTCGTTCGTGTAACAAAGCCACTCGGATCATCACACTGTAAAGTGCTACTTTACACACAAGTATGTAAATAGTTATTGCATACTTTGTGTGTAAAGTAGTACTTTACAGTGTGATGATCCGAGTACTTTGTTACACGAACAAACGTAGTGAGTGAGTGAAAATAAAGCCACGAGGATCAGAACACTGTAAACGTAAAGTACTTTGCAACAAGTTTTATTCCAAAATTGTAACATTACGAAATGATTGTATATACATTATAAGTGATAGAAACTACACAAATTAAATTAGTTGCTGTATAAATAAATGTAAAAATGACATAAATTATGTTATAAATAAGTTAGCTTTTATTATGGTGGCGTTTGGAGCCATGTTAATTGTTTATAGCTACTGGTTATTAATATGTAGCTATATCCCGCCGTCCGATAGGTAATACAGTAGGCCTATCTGGCTGTGAGGCAAACACCACCTATTGTTTACGTGGTAACCAATGACGGCGTTAAGTAATGTCCACTAAGGGGACATTACTTAACTACTAACACCAAATACAATACTAAATGTACAGGCCAATACAATGCTGTAATGTCCTCAAAAGTTGTAAAGTGCTAAATAACAATAACTCGCTTTAATACTAACGGCGTTGAGTAATGTTACAATTTTGGAATGATAATATTGAATATATTGAATAATAATATTTAATATATATTGAATAATAATATTGAATATATATTGAATATATATTGAATAATAATATTGAATATATATTGAACATATATTGAATAATAATATTGAATATATATTGAATATATGTTGAATGTTAATATTGAATATATATTGAATAATAATTGAATAATTAATAAAAATATGAATAATTTTATTTATAATTAAAAAATAATTGATGGTCGACCAAAAATTATTAATTTACAGTCGACCATAAAATTAATAAAATTTTCTTAATTTCTGGAAGTTTGAATTTCCCGGTACCTTGTAGGGCGAGATTTGGGCAGGCCATTCATTACAGTACTTTAAGTAATTACATTCAAATTAACGTGCAATTGGATGGTTTCCCAATACCAGTAATCACGATAACCCCTTTTACCACAGCCCGCAATACCACCACGGGAACGACCATGACATTTATAGGGGCCCTCCACAACAATAATCCCAATTATCAGTTTCGTTGTACAAGGTTGCATTGATACGGCGACTTCGCTATTTAAAACCACAACAAAACAATATCATTACACAGTATTACAACTTAATTATAAAACTACGAAAATTATCTAGAATTATTTCAGCAATAAAACATCTACATAATTAATTTGACTCCTTCTAATCAAGTGTGGTGCCTTGATGTGTGCAGGGATATTGTAGACGATGTCATTGGGGAATTTGAGGATTAGCATTTGCAAGCACATAGTTTAACGTTATTTATATTTATTTTAGATTTCTGCCTAATGTTGATTTAGTGCGGTCCAAATCATTTTCATTATATACGAGTTACATTTATATCTCTATCTCTATATTTTTTCAATGCCGTGATTATTTACCTAATTTTGTGCTTTATATACCGGTGAATTTATTTAGTTGTATGTACATATTACTCTCTGTACCCATATATTTCGTATATTGGAGTATGAATATAATAATAATAATTATTATGTTCTTCAAGGCATATATGCACTGTATATGCGCATTGATTATATGGCACTGTATATGCGCTTTGATTATATGGCACTGTATATGCGCTTTGATTATATGGCACTGTATATGCGCTTTGATTATATGGCACATTGTTTTGAACGTAATTTTTACTTAAACTCCTCCTACGACGTCCTTTATAATATATATTTACATTTGTTTAATATCAATTCACTATGGGGTAAGTGGACAGTCGTAGTGGGGTTACTGGACTATGGGGGTTAAAGGGTATAGTGGACATAGTGGGGTTAGTGGACATACTGTAGTGGGGTTAGTGGACATAGTAGACATGTACCGAACAGTAAGAGTCCCACAAGAAATGAAAACAAATAAGTTGATGCCAGTTCCCACGAAGGGCAACCTAACACTATGGTTCTTTTCGGGGAATCTCATTGGTCTCGATTGCTGCAAGGCTATACAATAGAATTCTATTAAATCGCATCAGGGATCGCATTGAGAGACTGCTCCGTGGAAATAAGAATGGGTTCCGCAAAGGTTGTGGGACCATGGAGCCCATTTTGGCACTTAGAAGGAGAATTGAAGAGTTATCAAAAAAGAAAGACAGGCAGGCATCTGGCTGTTATCTTTGTTGACTTCTTCAAGGCCTTTGATTCAGTCTCTCGCTCACGTATGTTCAGCATACTTTCATTATATGGGATTCCTGATGAAATTATTGCAGCAATCAGATCAGTATACTATGGTTCGACAACATTTGTGGCTACTGTTGACGTTGACACAGAACCATTTGACGTGTTATGGGGTGTCCTCCAGGGAGACACACTTGCACCATTCTTGTTCATAATTGTGGTTGACTATGTTCTACGCATGTCCTTAGATCATCATAATGATGATGGGGTGATGATAACTCCACCAACTGGCTCCAGAAGTCGAGGAAATCCTGCCAAGTACCTAACTGATCTATACTTTGCTGATGACTTAGGAGTACTCTCAGAATCACTAGAGGGAGCCCAGCGGCCTCTCAGCTCATTAGAACATGCTGCTTCTAGTGTTGGTCTTTTTATTAACTCCCGAAAGACCAAACTTTTGACAGTTAACTTTGAAAGTCATCAGCAAGTCTGTGATCGGATGAGCATAAGCTCAAAGGATGGTATGCTTGAGCATGTTGACGACTCTGTTGCCTGGGATCATGGATCAGGAAGTCAGGTGAGGACCTTCGAATACGTAAGGGAAAGGCATGGGCTGCCTTGAATAGGCTTTCCAGGATTTGAAAGTCACCGAGAATTAATCGGAAACTTAAGGTCCGATTATTTAGAGCAGCAATAGTTCCAGTACTCCTCTATGGGAGTCCATGCTGGGCTCTAACTGCTGAGGACACCAAATCTCTGGATGGCACATTCACAAGAATGCTACGCCGGGTTTATCGTGTCAAGTACAATGCACACATCTCAAACCAGACACTATATAACATTGGAGGTGTCTCATTGGTTCCCCCAAGCTTGACACTAGAACAAAATCGCCTCCGCTTTGCAGGACATTGCTTACTCCGTGAGGACCAGCCAGTGCATAATCTTGTACTTTGGCAGCATCATGGAGTGAAAAAGCATGGTGGACAGCCCATGACTTTCTTGAGACGCATCTTAAAGGACACAGGCCTTGAAGATGCGGATGATCTAGCAACTATCATGGGTGATAGAGAGTTGTGGCGGCGCAATTTTGTCGACAAGCCGGCACAGCTTTCTTAAAAATGCAGCTGCAATGCAGCATTCCGATCCTAGTAGTAGTAGTAGGACATAGTGGGGTAAGTGGACATGAGGGGGCTAGTGGACATTATTGTGTTAGTGGACATTATGGGGTTAGTAGACAGGACATAGTGGGGTTGGTGGGGTCAGTGACAGTGGCCATAGTGGCGCTAGTGGACATAGTGGGGTTAGTGGACATAGTAGGGTTAGTGGACATAGTGGGGTAAGTGGACATAGTGGGGTTAGTGGACATATTGTGATTAATGGACTATGGGTTTGTGGACATTGTGGGATTAGTGGACATTATGGGGTTAGTGGACATTGTGGGATTAGTGGACATTATGGGGTTAGTGGACATTATTGGGTAAGTGGACATTATGGGGTTAGTGGACATTATGGGGTTAGTGAACATTATGGGATTAGTGGACATTATAGAGTTAGTGGACATTATGGGGTTAGTGGACATTATGGGGTTAGTGGACAATATGGGATTAGTGGACATTATGGGATTAGTGGACATTATAGGGTTAGTAGGCGTAACGTCCAAAGTACACTAAGTCCATCCACATGGAATTTGCAGTCAATTTGCACTAGAGATCATTTTTTCACTTGCGGTAAATTTCCACACTCTGTAATTTTCATAACACTTGTAATGTTTTTTTTTGTATAATATTGACATCAAAAAGTCAATGTCAGATTGTACAGTGTACAGATTAAGGTTAAAGTAATAAAGTAACCAATCATAATTAAGTTCTAGGACGTGTTAAGCTGGTGAGATGTAACAGGTGTGGGTAGTATACGATTGATCCAAATACTATAGACAAATACGATTGCTATCGTATGCTTACGGATACGGACTCTAGTTTAACCCAGCAGGTCCGCTACTGCTTTTAGTTGCCTAGACCTGTGGGCTGTAGACCATATCCAGGTACCTGACCGCTGCCCGCTGTCCAGTTCATGTCGCTGTGACTTGCAGTGTAGTGCTGTAGTGCATTTAGACCACTGAATTCTGGCAGTAGGAAGTAAAGTACCAGTCCTACCAGTGCCAGTCGTATCCTGTATTTCCGAACAACAATTCCCTAGGATATATTTTTCCACTTTACCTCTCATTGCTCCTCTACAGCTCTATCTCTGTATCTGTTTGTGATGGGTGCTTCTTCATCGAAATCGAGACATGGTAGTGCGAATCGCGTAGACGGAGACAAAAAGAAACACAAAGGCAAGAAAGACGGGAGGCCATGGTCTACCCCAACCAGTCAGGACCGCAGCTCCCACGTTACAGAACGACCGGCCTCCTCCGTAAACAGCTCTCCCTCCAAGGAACTTAGTGCATCGCCCAATCGCACTACCATCCCCGCCTCAAATGA
This sequence comes from Nemertoderma westbladi, assembly GCA_032718475.1. NCBI lineage: Eukaryota > Metazoa > Xenacoelomorpha > Nemertodermatida > Nemertodermatidae > Nemertoderma > Nemertoderma westbladi. The sequence goes on from JAUCBJ010007181.1 coordinate 21,330, forward strand.
CACAGTTAAAGACGTTATGATAAGTTACAGCCATCAGGACTGCGAGTTTATGCGACGGATACAAACAGGGTTGGAGACTAAAGGGTTGACGGTGTGGGTTGACGAGGTCAACCTTGGCGCCGGGGTTGAGTTTCTCAGTAAGATAGGTAAAGCCATCGTTGATTCTCGCTGTTTCCTAACCATTCTCTCCCCCAACTCCGTCGGTTCACACTACTGTAAGGATGAACTCGCTCTCGCTTATGTTTCTAGTAAACCTATATTTCCCGTCGCTTTAGCCTCCCAGGATAAACTTTTTCCGCTGATGGATTTCGGACAGAAATTAACTCTGTCCGCGATGAATTGGGTTTATTTCGAAAACGGAGCCGAATTCTCCGAAAGTTTCGGGAACCTCGCCGCTGAGATTCGTCGTCGTCTCGTCGAACTCGATTCGCCGGACACGGAAATCGCTACCGGTGCGCCGACGGAATCCCGCGAAACGAGTCGGAATGATTCTCCCAAGCGGGGTCCCCGCAACCGGAATATTCAACGGTGGTTGTCGGAATCCTCAGAGAAGGAAAACTTCTGGACGTCCAACTTCGCGGAGAAGCTCGACGTACCTTGGAAGAGTTTTGTCGCTTCGTTCATCGCGACGTACAACTCGGAGATCGATGGGATCATATCGAAAGCGGAAGATCGTGGGTTCATTACCGACATCCTCCATCGGGAGTTGGCGGTACCGGATGAAACCGGGGAGATCGTAATGCGAGAAGCGTTCGACCACATGTGTTCGTATTCGACCGGAGAAGAGAGCGGCAAAGAGAGTCGGTCCTTCTGGTTGGCCGTTCGCGCCAAGGTCATCGAATATTCCGCGATCCGGGAGGTCTTCGAGATGGAGTCGACGGTTCGAATCGATGCCATCGAAAATCTCGGTAAGTTCCGATCGTCCAACGTTCGCGAGGCGCTCCTCGATCTGTTGCGGAACGACGACGCAAACTGCCGCGCCGTCGCTGCCATCGCGCTCGCCCGATCCGGGATCCCAGGCAACGCGCGCTCCACCCAACAGATCGTCCGACTGCTATCCGATAAGGATCGCCTCGTTCGGGAGTCCGCCTGTCTCGCTCTCGGACACATCCACGCGACTTCCGCCGTTCCGCGCCTCGTCTCCTTATGGCGGAATGATGTCATCTCGAGCGTCCGGGACGCCGCGTTACTCGCGTTGGAAGAGATCGGAGGCGACGAAGCTAATAAAGCGATACACGTCACTAAAGTGTTGGCCCAGGAGATCGGGAAGTTAACCCGCCCCTCGGATACTAGGTTGTAAAGTAAGGGTTGTAAAGTGAACAACAATAATACTTTATTTTCTGTAATCTAGTGAGTTTATTAGCATCAACTACCTGTCATTTATACAAATATAAATATAATGTATTATTGAGTTATTAAATCACATTTGATAATTAATTATTCAGCATTATATAAATCTAGAGATTTAATTATAATAAAATAACATATACCAGTAATATTAATAATATAGGCCATTTATGATTATTACGAATATCTAGTAAATTTTTATATTTTCAGACTTACATTAATTCATAGTCACATAAAGTTTGAGACATATCTATTATGAGTTTTAGACTGAATTTTCAATGTCATCTACAAACACAAAATGGGTCAGTCGCACCCCAGTTATTATTCGAATAACTGGTGGACTATTGATTGACACCTAGATTTACTATTGGTGTTTCAAATGTTTTGCGATATTATTGACAGGGATGGTATAACGAAAATAAAGTTTCGTTTAGTTTAGTTTCGTTTCCTACATTTTAAATTCATTTTGGTTTCGTCTTCTAAATTTTATTGTTTTAAATAATTTTAAAGTAACTATTTACTTACAGAAAGATTATAAGAATCTATGAGAGAGAAGATTATATAGTGTGAGGTTTATTAAAATCCAAGTGTCCTCGAGGATGTTAATAGAAGCGAAAACTATTTTATTAAAAAGAGAACAGCTTTATTTCTTAAATTTTAATTGTTCAGTTTCATTTTAATTATATTTACCATTAACAATGTAAATAGGGTGGTTTTTTGGATTCCCCATTATTTCTCGGCCCAATGGAAAAGAAAGATTTTCGAATGGAAATTTAAAAAAACCCTCGTTCAGCTTACAGTATGACTTTACTTAACATTGTATTGTATAATGCAGCGGTTCTAGTTAGTATACGGACATACAGTAAAATGAAACTAAGTGCTGATCGGCCTGGCTACCTGTACCGGTAACGGGGGTTGATTCGTGTGTCCGATGGGCGCTACTGGATTCGCACCAATTCTCACCCGCCGTATACAATCACACGCCATATAAAGTTATGCATTCTGTGCATCCTCTTTTACTTCCGTAGTTACATAATATTTCAATTTTTTAATAGAAATGTAAATATACGGAACTGTCTAGTTGCTGTATTGGAGCCAGTAATTTATTGAGTACTGCCTTAGGTTTACATTACGACAATTTTAGAGAAAATGATCATCTTTATTTATCATTTTTTTTAAATTACTAACTAGATTATTACTTTTATACTATAATACTGTTTCGTTTAGTTATTTACATATATTTTAATTTTTTTTTTCGTTACGTATTTTGTTCTTTTCGTTATGCCATCCCTGATTATGAATATAATTTTAGAAACGTTTAGGGGGACAGGGTTTTGTATACAGCCTATTTTTAACGCAATATACAAACTTAACTGTAATAAATATGACACATAAACTCACTATATTTCACGGACATAAGGTGGTATACCGGTTCCAGTAGTAGCCGTATGGCCCGCATGGGTAATTATCATTCCTATTTTTTCCATAAAATATTAATCGCTACAAATTAAACTATGACTCGATTGCTAAACGCTTCGTTTTTGTATTTTAGTTTAATAATTATAATTATTATTCAATGCATATTCGCGGATCCCATCAGTAAATCATTTGGTTGGTTTATGGCTTAACGCTTTATTTAATCTTTACTGTTTTTTTTATTTCCCCTACACCAGCTTTAATACTGTTACTCCTACGTTGTTTAAAAGTCGTCGCCCTGGCAATAAACATAATTGTCATTCTCCCATATTTAATATTACAACTGTTATTGTTTATACATTTTAAGCAATTTATTGCTGAAAATTTATTTTCAACGGGCTAACTATAATATCTTAGTGATTTTAATTTAACAGTATTATTTTAATCGTACCAAGGTGCGTTGCGTACCTAATCAGTTAATACAATCATTAATTAATACCATTTGTGTCTACCCAATAGATCGCACTTATGGCTGTCTATCCCCTTAAATTGCACTTTTTATTGCCCTTGCCTTCCTCCCACCAGTAATGTATTCCCACATGTGTATTTATATGTTTGTTAAATTATTAACTGTATATTATATAAAGTGCAGGAATACTTTGCACATCATTTTTTATTTAATTTTCTTGATTCTTTGATTTTCTTGAATTGTGCTAAATTTTGTATATTTTACAAATCGTTAAACAATGTAATTCTACAATTATGATTTTAATGTTATTCTTGAAATGTTAACTGAAAAAAACTATCAGTAAAGTACAACTTTAAATAATGAAATGTTATGAATGTTGTGCAGACTGACAACGTCACTGAAGTCTAGACTTCCCAACCCACGGGGTGCAGACTGACACCGTAACTGAAGTCTAGACTTCCCAACCCACGCCGTGCAGACTGACACCGTAACTGAAGTCTAGACTTCCCAACCCTCGGGGTGGAGACTGACACCATCACTGAAGTCTAGACTTCCCAACCCACGGGGTGCAGACTGACACCGTCACTGAAGTCTAGACTTCCCAATCCACGGGCTGCAGACTGACACCGTCACTGAAGTCTAGACTTCCCAATCCACGGGGTGCAGACTGACACCGTCACTGAAGTCTAGACTTCCCAATCCACGGGCTGCAGACTGACACCGTCACTGAAGTTTAGACTTCCCAATCCACGGGGTGCAGACTGACACCGTCACTGAAGTCTAGACTTCCCAACCCACGGGGTGCAGACTGACACCGTCACTGAAGTCTAGACTTCCCAACCCACGCCGTGCAGACTGACCCCGTCACTGAAGTCTAGACTTCCCAACCCAGGGGGTGCAGACTGACACCGTCACTGAAGTCTAGACTTCCCAACCCACGGGCTGCAGACTGACACCGTCACTGAAGTCTAGACTTCCCAACCCACGGGCTGCAGACTGGCACCGTTACTGAAGTCTAGACTTCCCAACCCACGGCCTGCAGACTGACACCGTCACTGAAGTCTAGACTTCCCAACACACGGGCTGCAGACTGACACCGTCACTGAAGTCTAGACTTCCCAACCCACGGGGTGCAGACTGACACCGTCACTGAAGTCTAGACTTCCCAACCCACGAGGTGCAGACTGACACCGTCACTGAAGTCTAGACTTCCCAACCCACGGGCTGCAGACTGACACCGTCATCGAAGTCTAGACTTCCCAACCCACGGGGTGTAGACTAACACCGTAACTGAAGTCTAGACTTCCCAACCCACGGGGTGCAGACTGACACCGTCACTGAAGTCTAGACTTCCCTATCCACGGGGTGCAGACTGACACCGTCACTGAGTCTAGACTTCCCAACACACGGGGTGCAGACTGACACCGTCACTGAAGTCTAGACTTCCCAATCCACGGGGTGCAGACTGACACCGTCACTGAAGTCTAGACTTCCCAATCCACGGGCTGCAGACTGACACCGTCACTGAATTGAATTGGCCTTGTAAGGATTACCAAATTATAATTAAAAGGTTCTCGGAATTTCATGAAACTGAAGATGTTTTTATTCTAGGAACATTTTGTAAAATAAATAACATCTGCAAGTTTTCTGTATAATAATTATTTAATTATAATATTTTGATATTTCATATTTGAATGTTGGGTTGTTACGAAAAAGGTCATTTTGGGTTTGAAGCAACTGCTAGCTTTTTCATAGTGTGCAAGTTCAGTGATATTTTTAAGATCTTGTTTTTATTACTGTATAATAGTCGATGAAATTCACCCGCTCAATGAGGTATTAATTGTCAGTTTTGTGCGTGAGTAAGTTTTAAATTAACAGTTGAGTTACTTAATAGCGTGGCTATTTGTGCTTACCGGTATTATAATTTATGATTTTGAATTGATGATTATGATTTTGTAATTTTATGATTTAAATTTTATTATTGTCATATTTTGAATAATATTTTTCATTGTAGTCGGCGCTATTTTCTGTATGATAATTCGTGATTAACTTAATTCTAGTTTACGAACCTAAAAGTATTTAAACTCTAAATGTTAAATGATAGAATATATTTCATCACATTGGGATTTATATGAATTTTTGAGACAGGGGGGAAATTGGACGCAAAACCCGCCTTGGCGAATTAATATCCCGCCTCAATGTTAAATTCTAAATTTAGGGAAAGGAGCAGGTTACAGTGGCACGATATTTTAACCAAAACAATAAACTAAACACAATAGAACAGGTTACAGTTTTATTTTTGAGAGTAATCAGCTCATATTTGCGTCGAATTTCCCCTGGAGAGGGATGAATTTTTATTGCGTCCAGTTCCCCCCCCCTCCCCCCCTATCTGGAATTTTTGACATTAACACATAATTAACCTTTTCATCAGGAACCTTAATTAAAAAATTTCCTGGAATTATACAATAGAACGCATTCTATTATCCTTAATATTAACACAGTTCCGATTTAACCATTTCGCGTATTCGTGATCCTACACTTACGAATATAATTGCAAATTCTACGTGAATTGTAAGTCAATTCTATTATTTCTTCTGGTCTTGTATGTGAACCGCTTTAAAGTGTCTATTAAGGGAGCTTTGTATAGTGAATGTCTTATCGCAATCAGTGCAATCAAATCTAGTGCCTTCTTTGTGGATTATCTTGAAATGAGCTTTTAGGTGACTATTTGAAGAATATTTTTTGTCGCACAAGCTGCACTCGTATTTGTTATCCTTGTTGCTGCTTTTGCTTTGCACGTCGCCTTTTAGATATTCGTTGCGGATAATTCCTTTACACGATTCCATGTGCTTGTTCCGGTATCCTTTCCGAGTAAATGACTTTCCGCACTTTGCGCACACATGACTTGCGATGACACCTTGGTGGTCCGACTTCTTATGATTCTTTAACAGATCATTCCTCGTAAACGATTTACTACATTCATCGCAATTGTACTTTTCCTCTCCATGGACTGATTTATTATGCCTCTTAAGTGAGGTACTTAAGGTAAATATCATATCACATTTGGAGCATTTGAATTTACTTCCTTCGTGAACACTTCGTACATGTGTGTTCAGGTGACTATTTCTTGTGAATATTTTATCGCACAAGCTGCAGTTATACTTGTTACCATCATGAACCGATTTGATATGGATCTTTAGATAACCTTTTTGTCTAAACGATTTGGCACAATAACCACAAGTGTACTTCGTTACAGTAACTGAGCCTCTATGAACTAATTTAACATGATATTTCAGGTAGCCTTCTCGTGCAAATGGTTTACAACATTCGGAGCATTTATATCTGATACTCAGATGTAAAGAATCCATATGCCGCCTCAGAGTTTGTTTAAGAATAAAGGATTTCCAACAAACAATACAGGTATGCTTGGTACTTCCGTGAACCGTATTCTCATGATTAATTGCGTAGTACTTTGAAGAAAATCGTTTTCCACATTTGGTGCATGTACAGTTATGTTTTTTACTTCCGTGTACCGTATTCACATGATTTCTAGCGTAATACTTGGATGCAAAACTTTTTCCACAATGTTCACAAGTATGTCGAAGACTGCAACTATAGTCTATCGGATGACAAATATTACATTCGGTTAAACGATTGGTACGGTTTTTGGGATGCCCGCATCCAGACCAATATCCCTTCTTTCTATCCATAGACCAATATTCCATTCTTCTAAGAAGGGGTTGTCGGTTCTGTAATGGCCTAACACCTAACTGCGAGGCAGGCGTTTCTAACCATAACAATAAACGGCGGCCACTTTACTGCTTTACCAATTGAGGGTCACTCTATAACCAAAAAAATCAGACAGTCTAGCAATAGGTACCGGTCTGCCGGTAGGCAGCTGTAGAATGACAATTAGAAAGTTTGAAACAACGGTCACCAAATTAACAGGACTCCTGCTGTCCTGTTCAGCTGTTCTACACTGTAAACCCGTATGCAGTTTTTGAATTAACTTAGTTATGGTGAAACAACTTCACCATAAACGAATGGCATCGTTACTATAACAATGTTATGGTGATGTAAACCATTAGTGAATTAGCCATTTTGCACACAAGTATGTTGTATTGAATATGGTATTTTTACCATAACAATTTCGTGCTGTTTGTACCTTAGTTGTTTAGCTTTTCAATATAGACACTCAATTTCCTATTGGTTAATAGACTTTAGCGCCTTAAATTTAAGCATAGCCCCTTAACTTTGTAACTTCTGCTAACTTCACTGCTTCTGGTACCGGTACCGGTACTGCAGTAATCTAGTAGTAACAGTAAGTGCAGTGTTCTGGTGTTGGTTTGTCATATTCTGACATCACTTCATTTTACATTGATGTACCGGCAGACCGGTCAGACGGTAGCGGTAGGCGGTAGGTAGTACTGCATGTACTGTAGTACAGTCTGACACTGACAGACCTGCAGACTCAGAGACTGACAGTAGTAGCAGTAGGTAGCCTATCCAGTTGCCAGTTCAGCAGTATACAGGTATAGCTATAGGCTGATACAGTGATAGGCCTATTACATTATTGTATTGTTATTGCATTAGGTGTTAGGGCCTATTGTATTACATTATTGTATTAGGCCATTACCGTACTGCATTAGGCAGAGTGTTAGTTAACTTAACCATCAATCGATATATTTTGCAACATTTGCAATTTGTACTTAAATAGGGCCTACCGGTTCATTGATTTAGTTTGCAGTTTTTTCTAAAATTTGTATCATACCTGCATACCGGTACTTAAAGGTTGATTTTGCAAAATTTGTGCTTAAATTCATTGATTTAGTTTGCAGTTTTTTCTAAAATGTTTTGTCTTATTTACTGGTGCCAGGATGTCACAATGCAATGACAGTCTTTCTCGTTTTTAAACTTCAATTTACTTGTTAAATAGGCTAGGCATATCAGCATATTGTTATATGTTAAATATCCTAAAATATTTTATCTTTACTCAGTTACTTAAACCTTATATTTGAAATTTGAAAAAATTTCAAATTATAGCTGCTGCCCGGTACCGACTGACCGGTATTATTAAAAATTATATATAGGCCTACCGCTACCGGTATATAAATATAAGCAATTATTTAGGCCTATTAAAATAAATATATATATTTTTTTTTTTAATTTACCGGTACATTCCACATTCAGACATTAGGGCTGTAGGGTTAGCTCGCCAAACTGCCAAATTCTGGACAAAATCTTATATTTTACTGTTTTAGGCTTGTATGCCAACATAGATTAGGCCTACTTTATTCCTTAATTTATCAGTTTTTCTAGGGTCCGACGAATTTGTACAAAAAAGTACCAAAAAATACTAAATAGTACAATATAGTACTAAAGAATACAAAAGAGTACCGGTACAATAAAGTACAAAAGAGTGCAAAAATAGTACAAAAGAGTACAAACGAGTGAGAAACGCTTGCAAAACGTGTATCCAAGTGTAGTTCAAATCGTTTAGAGGGGCGCACATGATGTGCAAAATAAAACAAAGCATTGTCTGTTTGTGGGGCGAGCCATGCATTGAGCGGGGGCTGATCTAGCAGTCAGAGAGTAGGCCCCTTTTACAATACAATCTTATGAGTTTTAATGCAGCCTTTTGTGTTCAAAAAACACAAAAAACAGTCCCAAGCCTGCAAAATTGCAGAGGGAGAACTCAATAAAGTTGCAGATAGAGGCGTACATACAGACATACATAGCCTACATAATGTACAGTAGCATACAGTCTATCCTTCATTATATGGGCTACTTTAAGACTATGACCTGAATTTTGAGTCTCAGTTATATGAGTTTTATCTACCCAGTACTGCATAGTATTGCATTATATTGTATTATACGAACTGTAGCCTATTTCTACTTGTAAGCCAGTCAAAATCTACATGAATCAAAGTTCTGTCAATCATTTCATACTGACCACAGAACCAAGGCCGCTAGTGATTGACACTGTAGCGGCTGAGCGGCGCATTTTTCGGTCCCATTCAGCCATTGCATTTGCTTACAATTAATTATATTTATATATACAAGTGTAGTGTAGTGTAGACTACACTGGTATACACGTTTTGTATGCGTTTCTCACTCGTTTGTACTCTTTTGTACTATTTTTGCACTCTTTTGTACTATTTTTGCACTTTATTGTACTCTTTTGGACTATATTGTACTATTTTGTACTTTTTTGTACAGATTCGTCGGACCGGTTTTTCTATACATTGGACTAATTAATCATTAAATATTTGGACTAATTACGAATTAAGCCTAATCCGGTGTACTTTAGAAAAAAAAAACTTAACTTATTCCTTCTGACCTCCATCTGTCCATATTACTGTATTAACTTAAGGGCTTATGTTAATATATAATATAGATCAGTAGATATAGCAATAGCAATAGCAGCAAGGCTGTGCTATAACCAGAGTCCAGAACAGTGTAAGGATTTATTTTACTATTAATACTCTGCTGCTGTAGGCCCTACTAATACAGTCTGACAGTAATAAGCCTAATTTTTAGCAGAGATATTTTCCCAATAGGCCTATTGACAGCAGTATTGATCGAAATAATATTATATATATACGCTTATGGCTCAATCCAATGAAACATTTGATTGCAGAATTTGTCAAACAAGAACATTTTCTAGTGGCTATGATCTTCTTGTGCATTACAAACATGTTCATATGGTGCTAACATCATCACAATACCTACCATGCATTTTCAATTGTTGCTTATATACCTCTAAGAATTTAGATAATCTTAAACATCATATTACTCATATGCATTCTGGCATGAATGCCGATAATGCAAGCATAATTATTAACTGTAACATATGTGAGTTAGGATTTGATTCATTTAAGAAGGTTCGAAGCCATGTATTTTCAACACACCCGTATAGTTGCAAAGAATGCTTCTTTCTTGATTGTCAATATTCAGCAATAAATAAGCATACTTTCAGTGCTCATATATCTAAAAGCCATCTTAGTGAATATGTAGATAGCTGTTCTAACTTAGAAAGGGTGCTGAAACCGTGTTTTCTTGTTTCGGTATCAAATAACAGCATAAGCATAGATGTACCAGTGTCGATAAGTGAAATTGAGAGAGAAGATAATGATATTGTTCAGGATGTTTTTGATGAGGGATACAGTGACTGTGATATGCTGAGAAATACTGCATTTTTTCTAATGAAACTTCATTTCGATTATGGAATTCCATACTCAAAGATAATGCCACTCATTCATGATTTGAATGAGCTGAATATCATGTCATTAGACAGGATGGTGAAGGATCATTCTATAGATGCTTCTGCTATTAATGAGATTAAAGACCACTTTCCACTCACTAAATATTGTACACCCATCAGTGGGGAACTTTCGAGCATAAAAAAGGTTAAGTCCTATGTTCAACAAAATTGCTATAATATATATGTAAAGCCTGTTAAAGTAGCCCTTCCTGATGATGTTGGCCCGAAATCATTTTATTATTACATTCCAATTGAAAAGTCTCTGGAGGTCTTATTAAGTAATGACATTGTGGCCCATAGTTTAGTGTTTGAGAACGAATCCAATATAAATTCCATTGAGAAATCGTCAATAAATTCCCATGAGTCTGGTCAGATTTATAAACTTAATACGTTTTTTCAAGGTGAGTCTCACATAATTAAGATGGCACTTTATTATGATGACTATGGTCTTACAAATCCTTTGGGTACATCTCGGAAGAAAAATAAAGTCAGTGCTGTATATTGGACATTGTTAAATTTACCTTCTCATCTACAATCTGCTCAAAAGTTTATACAATTGGCAGTCTTAGCAAAATATGTAGACATTAAGAGACATGGGTATAGTGTCATTTTTGATGGTTTAATTAAAGATATAAAACAATTGGAGCATGGCTGCAATTTTGGCCCAGGGCATGGCGTACTCAAAGTTGGTTTATGCTATATAACCTCAGACAATCTTGGGGCCCATTCCATTGGTGGTTTTGTGGAGAGTTTTGGCCCTAATGTCAGATACCCTTGTCGATTCTGCATGATTACCAATAGTGATATACAGGACATAAATGTAACACCTGAAAAATTTATACTACGGTCAAAACTGTTGTATGATTTACAGACGAGTGAGGATGCCGATCTTCTAGAGTTGTATGGTGTTAAGAGAAATCAGCATTTAGTGGTCTTCAGTCTTTTCATATAGCTGAGGGTCTGCCTCCTGATCCAATGCATGATCTTCTTGAAGGGATTGGCCCTCTTGAGTTAGCAATGGTATTCAAAGCGTTAACAATTTCGAATTCCTCAGTGCAATCTCTGGATAATGTAAATGTAAAGATAAACATGTTTAATTACAAAGGGAAGGACGCCACAAATAAACCATATGCAGCACTTACAACAAAGAGCTCCGTATTTAGTGGGACAGCAGCAGAAATCAGAACACTTTTCAGAATACTTCCTGTGATTTTTGAAACTGAGATTAAATTGGATAACATGCTTCTATGGGATATCTTATTAATTCTCAAAGATATTATTGAAATAGTATTCTCCAATTCTATACAACAAAGTGATATAGTTGAACTGAGCACTCTAATAAGAGAACATAAACTTATATATCGAGAATGTTTTCCTGATGAAACTTTTAAACCCAAACACCATTTCCTTGACCACTACCCGAAACTTTATGAATTATTTGGACAGCTGTCTCAATATTCTGTGTTTCGGAATGAAGCAAACCATTCCTATTTTAAAAGATCAATTTCTAAAGCTCACAATTTTAAGAATTTTTTGGGCACAATGGCTGAAGAACATCAGTTGCATTTGGCATATTATTTAGGAACCATGAGTTACATTTCGTCAGAAATGCCAGTGTTTCCTAGTGGTATTACTAGCGGTTCTTCTGTGACGGTATTTTCTCAACCTGAGTGCAATTTCGTGGAAATTAGAGGAATTAAGTACTCAGTTTCAAACTTCCTTTATTTAAAGACTTTGAGGAAACTGTGCATGATTGTTAAGATTTACCCAGCCTCTGCAACCTCCATTGATTTTCTTTGTAAGGTATTTCGCTGGGAAGTGGATGAAGCGCTTCATCTTTCTGTTATCACCGACTTTGTCCAATATAAGACATTTCGCATTTGCGAATCTGGAATATTTACTGAAGATTTTGATTTAATGCCTTTGGTTTCTTATATTAGCGGCGTTGATTCTAATGTTGTTTATGTTCCTTTAAAGCACAGACCACTTTTCTTTCGTCACTACTTTCAATATATGTGCCACTGATAAACAGAACACCTTAGAGCAAGAAATATAAAATTAAAACTGTATAATTAAATAACAATTTAGAGAATTTCTAAAATATAATTTCACTGGAAGCACAGTACCGGTATATAATTTATTTATGTATTAGATATAAATATATATATTAATATGTAAAGTTTCTATAACAGATAGTTGTAGACAGTATAACAGATAAACAGATACAGATAATACTGTAATATTATTATTATTAGTCTATATATATACTACAAAACGACATCCGTATATATAATATAATATATATCATTGTGAGCTAGAATGACATCTGCAGAGTCAGAATGGATTGCCTTTTTATCAAAGTACTCGTTTACAGAGGAAACACTTCAAAAATTTAAAGAAGGTGGAATTAATTCGACCGTTGCTCTTCAATTGACACCATTTGAGGAATTATCTTCCCTCAAATTTCAAATTGGGCAAGTAAATCTTGTAAAGAAGGCTCAAAATGATATCTCTAGTATGTTTCATGGACAAGATACTGTTTCTGGTACTGGTATTCAAGCAATTCCTGGGTCGAGTATGTCTGCAGCTCCTATTCTTCGTTGTAACACCGCAACATTCGCTAACAGTTTCGTTATGCCACAATATGGAATTGATATAGAACAAAGAATGAAATACATTGAATCCCCCGCTAATCTAGTCACTCAGAAGAAACTGAAGGGTTTGCTTCTAACCCCACTTGTCCAGGCAATGCATGAGATTAATGCATATCCTACACTTATGGACTTCCGACTTGTAGCTAAGGAATTGATAACGCGATTCCCACAACTTAAATCTCAAGATCCTTTGGATACAGCTGGTATCGAAGTATGGGTTATCCGTCTCCAAAGTAAGATGAGTGACCTCCGTCGTGAATTAGCTAAGTATGGGTCTGCAGAGGTTGCGGTTAATTCAGGAAAGAGGAAAGGTGTCAACACCAATAAAAATATTAAGAAAGCCAGACGAGGAGTAGTAAACTATTTCCCAGAGAAGTCTCTAAATGTCACTGCAGACATGGAAGAAACATCAATTATATCTATGCAATCGGAAATGAATACTATGGAGACAGATTCTGTGGATGATGTCTGTGGGTCAACTCCGAGCCCAACTCTTATAGTTGAAATGCATACAACATTTCCTACTAGGAGGAAGGATGTAGTTTCAAACATGCCCGTGAATGACATCATCGCTAAGTGGCCTGCACTAAAGGAATTCGACATTGTTAGTACAGGCATGGCATATGTGATATGTATTTAAATTATACATATATTTGTCTGGTTCACACTCCCTATAGTTATATTTTGTTGTGGCTAGGCTATATGATATATTATTATTGGTTGTACCGCAACTCCGTAATGGGCTTTTTTAGTTACAAGTATTAAAGAAAGTAATTTTTTAACCATTTATCTCTAGGTTTGTCAGGAATTCCGTCTCCTAACGAATATGGATTTAGACTGGAAGTTATTAGAACCTCACACATCAAACCTCATAAAAATATTCAAATCTACTTCCCCGACATCGCGTCGTATGGCAATTGAGAAAGAGATGAAACGGGCTGAGGCATGGGGTTGTTCGAGTAGAGTTTCTATTTTGATGGGCCTTAATGAATATTTCCAAGGTTCATCAATAGAAATAAGGGATCCTGTAAGTACCAGTACTTCGATACGTTAGCTTCAGTAGTGCTAACCGATTCTACCCCTGGCACTTGCCTTTCTATTTATTCCACTTCTATTGAAAAGACTTTCTTAATTTGCATATCCTATCTCTAACAGGATATCTTAAGAGGGAATTACAAATAAATAAATATATATAGCTGGTTACGCTTTACGAAAAAATATATTTTTAATATTTTACTTCTGTTTAAGGTTTTGGTGGCTCTATCCTGAATCCGTACCAGTGATAATCTCCTCTCCCCTGTCAACATTTTTTATCAGAACGCTCCTAAAATTTTAACAGGCTTTGTTCAACCTATAGTGACCAATTTGGAAAACAAAAATTTCAATTTATTGCTAATACCGCTTCGCGCAGCACGTCACAAACTCAAGAGTTCTTATATTTTTTGTAAAAAATCTAATTTTAAAATGAGCGACATTTACTCAATTTTCATTAAATATAACTGAAATTCGATATACAGACAGTCCAGCATAGGTACTTAATGATGTTAAAAAAATTTGTCATGAGAGATCGATTTTCCCTTCGTGCAGCACGTGAGAAAAAATATTGTCCCAATGTATATTTTTCATGAAGTACGCACTTCTCCTGCAGTCCTGACTGCCTGAGGTGGACTGCACACAACACATAAATCATTTCTATATTTCTGTAAAAGCATTTTGTAAAGCATTTCTGTATTTTAGTACCGGTACCGGCACCGGTACTGCTGTAGGCCTACTGTGTAGCCTACCATTTAAATACGGTACTGGTAGGCCTACCGGCTGACCGGTTGTTTTGGTTAGAAAATCCCGCCTCATCTGTAACCTGCTCCTTTGCCTGATTTGGTAAAGTGACCGTTTATTGTTTTGGTTAGAAAGGCCCGCCTCTGTAACCTGCTCCTTTCTCTCAATTGGAAATGTTATCGTTTATTGTTTTGGTTAGAAAATCCCGTCTCTGTAACCTGCTCCTTTCCCTCAATTAGTTAAATGATCGTTTATTGTTTTGGTTAGAAAATCCCGCCTCTGTAACCTGCTCCTTTCCCTGATTTGGTAAAGTGACTGTTTATTGTTTCCGGCCTTAACCTTCTCCACAGGCATAGATAAATAGCCAGAATGGTAATTAAAAGTATTGTTTTGGTTAGAAAATCCGGCCTTAACCTTCTCCACAGGCATAGATAAATAGCCAGAATGGTAATTAAAAGTATAAGTCTTTCTCCACAGGCATAGATAAATAGCCAGAATGGTAAATAAAAGTATAAGTCTTCCGCCACAGGCATAGATAAATAGCCAGAATGGTAATTAAAAGCATAAGTGTTTCACCACGGGCATAGGGAAAATCGACAAAAAAATTGCCCCCACTGGTACGGATTCAGGTCATTACCGTTTTGGTGGTTGGTGGAGTAGAATTAAAAAGCAGTGTGCTACAGTTCCATAACACATTCTCGTTTATAAATTAATAATTTAGCTGAATTGTCACAATAAATTTTTATTTTAATTAGCCCATCAAACAAATTTTTTGATCTTTTTTCATCTTTTGACCTTAATCACCACTTCTAAACTTTTGAATTTTTATGTGTTATTCATTTATTTAGAATTGATATATTATAATTTAACAATTTTTTTTTTCGAACACCCCCCCCCCCCCCCCCCCCTCACATGTGTAACAAGTTTATATATATTTTTCCAATATTGATCACAACAGTATTTTTATTTTGTTTATACAGGAAGACGCCGAAACTCCAGGATTTGGGGATTTGGAAAGTGACGAGTCACGCACTGGAGAGCTCGGTGCAACTGTTCGCATTGCGATAGTGGTCCATAGTGGTCCTCCGGAAGAGTTTGAATGTTGTATTCTAACTGTCGAAGGGAAAAAGATAGGAAAGGTCTTACATGGAATTGATACAGCTGTTCTTTTTGCCGTCGGACTTATATTTTCACTCAATTTTATTTACCCCGATCCCCTATTCGATTTTATTGGTTCTTTGCTGACGGGTACCAACCCGTATTATACCAAGAGTAGACGGCTGCGTTCTAATTTATACTCGTATTAGAAGATAAGTGTCGGCTTTATATTGTACTCATATAAGCGTCGGCTTTGTACTCTATATAGGTTTTGCCTTTATACTCATAAGTGTCGGTTTTATATTGTACTCATAAGTGTCGGTTTTATATTGTACTCATAAGTGTCGGCTTTGTATTGTACTCATAAGTGTCGGTTTTATATTGTACTCATAAGTGTCGGTTTTATATTGTACTCATAAGTGTCGGTTTTATATTGTACTCATAAGTGTCGGTTTTATATTGTACTCATAAGTGTCGGCTTTGTATTGTACTCATAAGTGTCGGTTTTATATTGTACTCATAAGTGTCGGTTTTATATTGTACTCATAAGTGTCGGTTTTATATTGTACTCATAAGTGTCGGCTTTGTATTGTACTCAAGTGTCAGCTTTGTATTGTACTCATAAGTGTCGGCTTTATATTGTACTCATAAGTGTCGGTTTTATATTGTACTCATATAAGTGTCGGCTTTGTACTCCTAAGTGTCGGCTTTGTACTCATAAGTGTCGGCTTTGTATTGTACTCATAAGTGTCGGCTTTATATTGTACTCATAAGTGTCGGTTTTATATTGTACTCATAAGTGTCGGTTTTATATTGTACTCATAAGTGTCGGCTTTGTATTGTACTCAAGTGTCAGCTTTGTATTGTACTCATAAGTGTCGGCTTTATATTGTACTCATAAGTGTCGGTTTTATATTGTACTCATATAAGTGTCGGCTTTGTACTCATAAGTGTCGGCTTTGTACTCATAAGTGTCGGCTTTGTATTGTACTCATAAGTGTCGGCTTTATATTGTACTCATAAGTGTCGGTTTTATATTGTACTCATAAGTGTCGGTTTTATATTGTACTCATAGTGTCGGTTTTATATTGTACTCATAAGTGTCGGCTTTGTATTCATAAGTGTCGGCTTTATATTGTACTCATATAAGTGTCGGCTTTGTACTCATAAGTGTCGGCTTTGTACTCATAAGTGTCGGCTTTGTACTCATATAAGTGTCGGCTTTGTACTCTATATAAGTTTTGCCTTTGTACTCATAAGTGTCGGCTTTGTATTGTACTCATAAGTGTCGGCTTTGTGCTCATATAAGTGTCTGCTTTGTGCTCATATAAGTGTCGGCTTTGTGCTCATATAAGTGTCGGCTTTGTGCTCATATAAGTGTCGGCTTTGTGCTCATATAAGTGTCGGCTTTGTATTCATAAGTGTCGGCTTTATATTGTACTCATATAAGTGTCGGCTTTGTACTCATAAGTGTCGGCTTTGTACTCATATAAGTGTCGGCTTTATACTCATAAGTGTCGGCTTTGTATTGTACTCATATAAGCGTCGGCTTTGTACTCTATATAGGTTTTGCCTTTATACTCATAAGTGTCGGTTTTATATTGTACTCATAAGTGTCGGTTTTATATTGTACTCATAAGTGTCGGCTTTGTATTGTACTCATAAGTGTCGGTTTTATATTGTACTCATAAGTGTCGGTTTTGTACTCTATATAGGTTTTGCCTTTATACTCATAAGTGTCGGTTTTATATTGTACTCATAAGTGTCGGTTTTATATTGTACTCATAAGTGTCGGCTTTATATTGTACTCATAAGTGTCGGTTTTATATTGTACTCATAAGTGTCGGTTTTATATTGTACTCATAAGTGTCGGTTTTATATTGTACTCATAGTGTCGGTTTTATATTGTACTCATAGTGTCGGTTTTATATTGTACTCATAAGCGTCGGCTTTGTACTCTATATAGGTTTTGCCTTTATACTCATAAGTGTCGGTTTTATATTGTACTCATAAGTGTCGGTTTTATATTGTACTCATAAGTGTCGGCTTTATATTGTACTCATAAGTGTCGGTTTTATATTGTACTCATAAGTGT
>JAUCBJ010007182.1:0-10426 GCA_032718475.1 Nemertoderma westbladi
AATGCATCGCGAATCACGTCTACTTTTATTTTATCACGACATTTAATTCTTTCTTCATGATCATTGTGGAATGCTGCAAACTCTTGTTCAGCATTTTCTGAGAAGACAAGTATGCATGCACTAATACGTGCCATCATACCTTTATTCTTACTTAATGCATCGCGAATCACGTCTACTTTTATTTTATCACGACTTTTAATTCTTTCTTTGTGATCATTGTGGAATGCTGCAAACTCTTGTTCAGCATTTTCTGAGAAGACAAGTATGCATGCACTAATACGTGCCACCATACCTTTATTATACTTAATGCATCGCGAATCACGTCTACTTTTATTTTATCACGACTTTTAATTCTTTCTTCATGATCATTGTGGAATGCTGCAAACTCTTGTTCAGTATTTTCTGAAAAGACAAATTCCATCCACTCTGCAGAATTATGTACAGTGCTTATTATATCAGCGATTTTCGTCAATAACTTTGGAATAGATTTCAAACTTTCAAACGTTCTCACTTCGCGACCTTCTTTAAAGGCCAATAAAAATCGTGATGCTAAACCATCATTGTTATAATCTCCCAATAATTTATCTATGAATGGGCCTGGCTGGATATTCATCAACACAGCAACTAGCGTAGACCCAGTTTCCATTTTGCCACCACTTACAGTATCGTTAACTACTGACCCACCCCCATACAGACTATACAAATGTGCCAGTGATTTCAGAGCCTTGTATCTATCTTCCTGTTTGGTTTAAGAATAGTTTTCCCTTGTCGTAAAACAAAGTTGCTCTACTGTTCTTAGTTGACAGATCAGCCACAAGTTTTTCAATAGTAAAGTCAGTATAGTATCCCAGTATAGTATTATGCGAATTGTATTTAAGTTACCGGCAGTAACCAATATTATGAAAAGTATTAGTAGGGAAAGCCAAAGTTTATTGCAATATATCATTGCTGATCTGGCAGAAAAGATAAAGTGCAAAAACGACATTCTGAGATAATAGTTTTTATTTCTAATTTTTTTAAAATCAAATGAATTACGCTGGATTTTGGAATGTATACTAATTAAATATTTCCACATTATTACAGTAATACAATACTTTTTTTGTAAAAAATATATTTAGCTAGTTTCTGGGTCACTTTGACCTTTTGGCACCAAACTTTTCTAAAATATATTAAATATGTCTGGCAAAAATGTCAAAGTGATGATTATTGTTAATTGTATAGATGATATTGTATACAATGATAAATGATTCAGTGAGTGACACCACCCACTCTTCCCATTTTTCTATAAATCTTCATGAGATTGCATGAAATTTGAAACAGAAATACTTTCACCTTCCAACTGTTTAGCGGTTGCGTCGGAATTTTCGCTTTTGATCTCTTGCTACATAAATTACCTAGAACAACATGATAATAAATTTTAAATGTTAAAGTTCCATTAATAATGGATCTTTTTTAAACCGTGAAGTGGAAGAGAAACATTATATTTATCATTTCTTTTGACATTATTAGTTTGCAATAAACTGGGTTTGTCCAATGTGGTAGCAGACGTTAAGAGCGAAATTCATTAAAAATAAGATTTTGATAATCAAACGTAAAGTGATTGAAACATTTATAACGGCAGCCACATTCTACTCGTGTTGGTGACTTACTATCAATGAATTTTCTCTCCCTATTACTGGTATAAGATACCCCTGCGACTATTGTTTTAGTTCTAATTTGACAATTTTCTAGAGATTCACCTTTTGAACCCCTTTTGGGTTTTGTTACATTTAACATAGTCTCAGCACGTTTCATGTTGGAGACCACCTCCGTAATAGTATCAAATCCTTATTAATTGTATCTTATCAGTATCTATTGTTAATACAATAGGTCTATCATGCTTGTTGGTTCTAGAATTTCTAGCAACTCATTGGGGTAAACGTCCCCTCTACTCAAGGTTTATGATATTACAAATAGTTTTATTCGCATTTCCTATAGTAATAAATTACTACAGTATTCATTTATATAATCTTTGTTCGTTTGTTGTGAATTCGAAATATAAACAAAAAAACGTTAATCCCAGATCCCAAAGGACGCGTTGTTCAATTGAGCCCCGTCAGCGCAAACAGCCAGTGCCGCTGGTCGGTGGGGTTGACTTGTTGAGGAGAGGCGTAATGAGATACGCATTGCGTATCTTCTTCAGTGAACCAATAATGGCAGATCCCAAATTCCTTATTTCCAAATCCCAAATACCTTATTCCCAAATACCTTATTACCAAATCCCAAATACCTTATTTCAAAATCCCAAATACCTTATTCCCAAATTCCTTATTACCAAAATCCAAATCCCAAATTAACCATTTATGGGATTTGCGTCGAGTTTCCCCTGGAGAGATATTTTTCTGATTGTGTCCAGTCCCCCCCCCCCCCCCCCCCCCCCCCAATCTGCTGTTTTCATTGGGGAAAATAATTTGCTAGAAAAGCCGAACTACAGTAAAACAACATATCCAATTCATTCACAAAGGTATCAAACATAAGTGCGATTATTGTAATAAAGAATTCCGTCAGCAAGGCTACCTAAACACCCATATAAATTCTGTTTATAAATCTTTAAAGTTACGGGTAACAAAATTGTTGTATTTTGTAGTGAACTATATATATTTGTATTTGATCATTATTGGAAAGATGTTTTCTTTTAGAGTGAAAAAATATATCGAATTGAATTGAATTGAATTGATGCATATTTCTTTCTGTTAGGTCCAATAAAAAATTTACATAATTTACATATGATTATTATTATTATTTATTTATTTATTGACAATCAAATTATGAAGATGAAATGAACGAAAGGAAAGCCACAGATACAAGGGATTGTCCGGCAAACAGATTCAACAATAACAGAAGTAAATATTTAGCTAAACAGTACTAGATACATCGTCATCGTATGACCAGTGGAAATGGCGACAAACATTAATCAATTAAACTACTACTAGGATCGGCATGCTGCATTGCAGCTGCATTTTTAAGAATGCTGTGCCGGCATATCGACAAAATTGCACCGCCACAACTCCCTATCACCCATGACATTTGCTAGATCATCCGCATCTTCAAGGCCAGTGTCCTTTAAGATGCGTCTCAAGAAAGTCATGGGCTGTCCATCATGCTTATTCACTCCATGAGGCTGCCAAAGCACGAGATTATGCACTGGCTGGTCCTCACGGCGAAAGCAATGCCCTTCAAAGCGGAGGCGATTTTGTTCTAGTGTCAAGCTTGGGGGAACCAATGAGACACCTCCAATGTTATATAGTGTCTGGTTGGAGATGTGTGCATTGTGCTTGACACAATGAACCCGGCGTAGCATTCTTGTGAATGTGCCATTCCGAGATTTACATTATGGATTCTCTCTCCTCTAAGGCAGGCAGGTTGGGGTCTAAATTCCCTATAAACTTATAAAATAAAGAGTTTGTTACGATCGATTTCGAGCTCCCAGGCCCATTCTCAAGTAAATAATTAACAATATAAAATCACATTACAGACTAAATAATCAAATGGAGTAGGCCTACATGGAATAGCTAAATACTGAAATACGTAAGAAAATTACAGAAATACACTAAAATAAATAACGAAATAAACTGCAAAGCCCTGGTAAAACTCAGAAACCGAACAATATAGACTTACAATAAAATAAATACTGAAATAATACAGTTAGATGTTGTACGATAATAAACCACAGATACCGTTACCGGTTTGTAATGCTGGTTCTGAGATACGTGGCTCCAAGATCCCAAAATGATGACATTGAGGCGTTTATTAGTGACCTACACAGCAGCATTGATAGATCGAGGCTGGCGATTATTAATCAACGATTTAAACCTAACTTAAAGGATGACCATTTACAGGGTTTACGGGCTCTTAGGTCGGACAAATCGATATCGATTGTGAAGGGGGACAAGACGGGTAACGTTATTATTATTGACACCGCGCTCAAAGACATGGAGATTCTGAGATCTTTAGAAGATGTGGACATTTACCATAAACTAGATCGGGATCCATCGAATCGCTTTCTCGCTGAGCTTAAATGCGCAGTTCGATCCCTGGATCTCGAGGACGAGTATCTGCGGCGTTACCTTCTACCTACCCATCCGTCGATTGGTTACGTGTTCCCCCTCCTGAAAGACCACAAGGATCCTTCTGAGTGGATCAGTTGGGGAGTTGACATACGTCTCCCGAAGGCGAGGTTGATCTTATCCACGACCGGGACCCTGGTTGAACCTTTGGGGAAGTTACTAAACTCCATAATCCAACCAGTCCTTAACAGAATGCCTCACTACATTCCAGACTCGGCGGCTGCTAAGAGGGATTTACCGAGAGGTAGTTTTCCACATGTCACATTCATGTCAATTGACGTGGTTGACATGTACCCCAGCATGGATCTGGATTTGGTGACATCAGCTTTAAACGACGTCCTCCAGGAGAACCCCGACCTTTTGGAGAACTCTGGATTCACAGCAACACAAGTTATCATCATTTTAAATTTTGTCATAACCCATAATTATTTTAAGTTTAAGAATAATTTTTATTTGATGATTAAAGGTGTTGGAATGGGGGTCCCCTACGGGAAGGCCGTGTCGGTTATTACTGTAGATAGGATCCACCAGCATGTGAATTTAGTCACCCTTTATAGTGCGATTTATTTTAAATCATTTGTAGATGATTGTGAGACGATTTTTAGTAGAGTGTTGCTCGACAGCGAGAGAGACGACATTGTGGGAGATTATAACTCCGCCTGTCGTAAGCTTTTTGGTAGTGATAACATCAAATTCACATTCGAGTTTTCAAACACTAGGTCTACCTTCCTCGACTTAGATTTGATGCATGAACGTGGTTTGGTGCACCCGGGTGTATTTTTTAAACCCTTATCACACAAAATGCCCATCCCCTATAGTAGTTTCCATACCAGTGCGTGCCTTCAGGGTGTGGTACGTGGGCAACTACACAGGTTCTGGCGTTTAACTGGGGGTGGCGAGAGTTATATGTGTGCAAGAGACCGCTACCTTACAGACTGTCTGGTATCTGGTTACCCAGAGGATTTCCTCAATAGCTTACGGCACCCCGAACTATTTACAGTAGCTAGACCAACACCATCACAACCCGCTCGAGACCGTGTTTACCTATCATTAACCCGGTATTTTGACTCTATTGTTACACCAGTCCTACGGCACCACAAGCCCGTACTACGTGAGATGTCAATTGATTGCATCGTAGCAAATAAGTCTACCCCGAACCTGGGGAACCTCTTGGTCCGTAAGAGGGAAGTTCCATCGTGGAGAGGTAATGTAAGCTGTGAGTCAACTAGGTGTCTCACATGTTCAATTTTGTGTGATGTGAGAACTACCCCGTGGGGGGAGGAGATTAGAGGATCCTTCTCGTGTCTATCTGCTAACATCCTGTATTTCATCACTTGTAGCAACCATCAGAACCTTTTCTATATTGGCCAGACTGAGCAGCCCTTACACCTTAGGATGAATGGGCATAGATCGATGATCAGGAATTTCAGACGGGAACTCGACCCCGAGTCCCAGCGTAACGTAGAGATCCTTTTGGCAGAGCACTTCCTGCAGTGCGGGTTGGGTGACCTGCGTGTAACAGCTTTTCGTCAATACCACTCAGACGTTGATAGAATACACGGGGAGGCGGTCTACATTCGTAAATTTCGCCCACCCCTGAACAAACTCATACCTGGCGTCGCGTAGGTTTATATCCACATGTTTCAATTTTTATTGAGAGCAATTCAGTATGGCGGGCCACTTGTTTATTTATTGATTTATTTTTCGCCATGCCCTATCGGATCTACTGTAGTTTTGAGACGTTGTTTCACTTTTCAATTTTGTATTTTTTCAACTTTGCAATATTTTGTCCCTTTAGTTATTATTCTTTACCATGATCTATCTGTGTAACTATATTATATTGTTAGAATGTTTGTACAATTCTGTATTTACAACTGTTCAATAGAACCCTGTTCAATAATAAAGGGTTATATCCCATGTATTTTATTTTTTATTTATTTTTTATCTTCAGTTATTATTATTTTTTATTTTTTACCATGGTGCCCCTTATTTTGTACTTTATCCACCCTATAACTGACCTACCGTACTTTGTTTGAGGTGCATGTTTTTACACAAGTTTCTAATTTTTAATTTTTATGTACAACCATCCCTTGTGCGCACTCTATCTGATCTACTGTACTCTTGTGTTTACTTTGGAGATGGTTAAGTTACTAAAAAATATTTCAATTTTTCATTGTCAGCTATTAAAATGTGGCGTGCCGGTAATTTAATTTAGTTTAGTTTATTTTATGTTTAAAATAACCTATCGTAACTACTGTAGTTTAAGATTTTGCACAAGTTTAAATTAATTTATTCCAATACGCCGTGCCTTTATTTACTTTTAACGATGCGCCCTATTTGTTCTACTTATTTTATATGCCGTGTTCTTTTATTTAGTTCTACTATGCTATATGGTGCTCTATATTAACTTTTCCCGCCCCGTTATTTTAACTACTGTACTGTATATCTTTAGGTTCACCTGAATATTTTGATCTGTCAACTGTTAGTATGAATTGTACTGCTGTACTGCCCCTGCCTGACAGCCTACCGTACCATGGCCTACACCGTACACCACGTAGCCCAGGCTGTCAGACTACAGAACCAGCATTACAAACCGGTAACGGTATCTGTGGTTTATTATCGTACAACATCTAACTGTATTATTTCAGTATTTATTTTATTGTAAGTCTATATTGTTCGGTTTCTGAGTTTTACCAGGGCTTTGCAGTTTATTTCGTTATTTATTTTAGTGTATTTCTGTAATTTTCTTACGCATTTCAGTATTTAGCTATTCCATGTAGGCCTACTCCATTTGATTATTTAGTCTGTAATGATGATTTCATATTGTTAATTATTTACTTGAGAATGGGCCTGGGAACTCGAAATCGATCGTAACAAACTCTTTATTTTATAAGTTTATAGGGAATTTAGACCCCAACCTGCCTGCCTTAGAGGAGAGAGAATCCATAATGTATGTTTCAAATAATTCCCTGACGTCGGCTTGTCGGTTTTTGAGGAATTCCGAGATTTGGTGTCCTCAGCAGTTAGAGCCCAGCATGGACTCCCATAGAGGAGTACTGGAACTACTGCTGCTCTAAATAATCGGACCTTAAGTTTCCGATTAATTCTCGGTGACTTCCAGCGAGAGACTGAATCAAAGGCCTTGAAGAAGTCAACAAAGATAACAACCAGATGCCTGTCTTTCTTTTTTGATAACTCTTCAATTATCCTTCTAAGTGCCAAAATGGGCTCCATGGTCCCACGACCTTTACGGAACCCATTCTGATTTCCACGGAGCAGTCTCTCAATGGGATCCCTGATACGATTTAATAGAATTATATTGTATAGCTTTGCAGCAATCGAGATCAATGAGATTCCCCGAAAAGAACCATAGAGTGTTAGGTTGCCCTTCTTGGGAACAGGCACCAGGCACCAACTTATTTGTTTTCATTTCTTGTGGGACTCTTGTTGTTCGGTACATGTCTACTATGATGGGATAGATGAGCTTTAAACACTCAGGTATTTTAAAGACCGCAGGGGGAACACCATCTACTCCACTGGCACGATTGGTCTTAATGCTCTTTGCAGCAGCCTTCACTTCTGCAAAGGAGATATCACCAATGGGAATATCTGGGAGTACAGACTCAGACACTTTTATTTCTATAAAGTTATCAGGCAATACCCTGTCATTATTGAGGAGCTTTTCAAAGTGGGCCTTCCGACCATTGAGGCGATCGGCTGGTGATTCAGCCTTAACCTTAGTTGTTGGTTGGCTTTTTCGACCAGCAAGCAAGTTGATCGATCTCCATGCCTGGGATGATTGCCTGCTGTCGTCAGCATCATTGATGGCATCAACCTGTTGGTTTATTAGCTCCTGTAAATTAACAGAGTACTGCCTGTTCAGGGACCTAGATGCAGCCTTAACTGCATTCTTGGCCGCTGTAGTCTGTTTGAGTCGGGACTCTTTCTGCGCCTTGTAGAGGTCATTTCGGCACTTCTGAAATTTGTTGTCAGTCCAGGGGGCCCGTTTCCTGTTTCGAGGGTATACAGGAACTGTTTCTGCAGCTGCTAACTTAACTGCCTCTGTGAAGGCAGTATAGCCCTCACAGTGATCTGCCGCCTCAGAGGCAAGAACCTCATACCTGTTGCTCAGCTGTAGTGTGAAGCTGGATCTCACACTTGGCTGTTGCAACAGAGAGGACCAGTCATGCCGCGACTTGTAGATTCTGGTAGAAATTGTCCACCTCCTCTACAGGGGCAACACTAGTTGGAGAGTAGCACACAATCAGAACCACCTTAGGAAACTTCTTAGCCAGTCTTCCAGAACATGAGAAGTGGCAACTGATGATGCGGTTAGAGATGTGGTCTATTTTGTCCAATGCTGCATGTGCAGTCGGATTCATCAATAGACCAATTCCACCATTGCCACTAGCATCTGCTGAAGCGAGGGCGAGTCGCCAACCGCCCCCCATGTCCTTAATCAGAACCTCATCAGTCTGTCCAGTTTGCATTCGGTGCTCTTGAACACCCACTGCACTTAAGAGAAAGCTTATCTGCCAAGGCAGTCAGCTCACCTTGTCGCATTGGGGACCCGAGTGTTAGGGTGTTTACTGAGGCTAGTCTAGTGACTTGCCTCAGATTCACCAATGGCTTTGTTGGTCGGGGTGGAACATGAGAGTAGCCTCCAACTCCAGAATCCCTCTCCCCCTCACAATCTGGCCTCCCTGGTGACCCAGGGTTTGGGCCAGAAAGGTCATCAGGAAAGGGACTCAAAGAATTGTTTGCCGCTCTCTCTCCAGTAGATCAAACTGGACAAACATTAATCAATTAAACGACGACAGTCAAATAACTAAACAATAACTTGTTGACGAACGAAACGTATTATAGTAACTATAACTAACTTGAAACAGATAGATAGTGTACTGCAAAAGAGACAAACAAGAGGAACAGGTACAACTAACTAATCGATTGGGCAGCAATGAGTAAATGAAACAATTACGAATGGATGCATAGCTGCATTTTGATACTGTACATATTAATTAAGTATTTCAGACAATGAGACAAACATTTGTAGACATTTATGATGGAAGAAGTAGTGTGGCAGTACAGCAGTATATGACAATTTGGTAACATAAAGCAAACATAAACAAGTGGCGAGTAACAAGGAAACAAATAATAAGAAGAAATGGTATTAAATAGACAACAGACACAAGTTTTACATAAATTTACATATGTAAATTATGGAAATTTTTGTAACAGTAATATATACATTACTGTTAGAATGAAAATAGTGTGACCACCACAGAAAAACTAATGTCGAGGCTAGTGCCGTTATTCTGAGGTGGCCAGGACCAAAAGACGGGGGGGGGGGTGGTGTGGTGTGGTACCGTTATATAATAATTAGGTGATAGCGTTCAAATCTGAGATAAGATTCATATGAAAGGATCGCAATTGTCTCATTACCTCAGTTAGTTACACAAAGCTGGGGCCTTCGCTCATCACGTGACATAAACTTTAATGTTAAGTGTCAACCTAACAATTTGTGTTACAAGTGGAGTACCCAGTTACTAATTTGAGTACCCGGTTACTAATTTAATTCGATTACGTTGTTACTAACACGATATTAACGTTAATACGCCTCTTAAGTGGCCAGTGTGGCACTGATACAACGAACACCTAAAATGTTACCAAAACAATATTTATTTCTTTTTATTAATTAAGCTTATTTTGGCCTCTAGTATGTAATAAAATAATTACAACAAAAAAATTATGACAAAGTTTAAAAATTTGTGTAGTAAAGTTTGTATACATTATTCACACTGCCGTGCAATGTAAAAAGACCGTAAGTCGCATTTTCCAAAATGCACTTTTTCTGGATCTAAACAATGAGCTCTACAGTATATCTAATGGTATAATCGAGAACACCGGTATCTACTCAGTTCATGATCATTGTGGAATGCTGCAAACTCTTGTTCAGTATTTTCTGAGAAGACAAGTATGCATGCACTAATACGTTCCACCATACCTTTATTATACTTAATGCATCGCGAATCACGTCTACTTTTATTTTATCACGACTTTTAATTCTTTCTCCATGATCATTGTGGAATGCTGCAAACTCTTGTTCAGTATTTTCTGAGAAGACAAGTATGCATGCACTAATACGTTCCACCATACCTTTATTATACTTAATGCATCGCGAATCACGTCTACTTTTATTTTATCACGACTTTTAATTCTTTCTCCATGATCATTGTGGAATGCTGCAAACTCTTGTTCAGTATTTTCTGAGAAGACAAGTATGCATGCACAAATACGTTCCACCATACCTTTATTATACT
>JAUCBJ010007184.1:0-15165 GCA_032718475.1 Nemertoderma westbladi
ACCAATACTATAGGTGGAGCTTCGATTAAAAGACTCAACCTTTAATAATATTATTTATCAATACCATTATAGGTACAGCGACGCACAAAATTGCAAAATTTCTGGAAGGCCTACACAAATACATGGACTTCTAGAATACAATCTGTCTATATATATAAAACTCTAGAATTCTGTGAACAATACTAATAATAATAGTGTCATATAATACTATAGAACATGTTAGCTATTTTATTTAAAAATACTTTTTTCTCTAGAACTAATAATATATTTTATTCTAGAAAACTTTTAAATAATTTTTCATTATAGGTTCTAGAACATTCGCGAAGATCGCGACGTTTGCGAAGCTCCACCTATAGTATTGGTAAACACCAAATATCGCGACGTTTGCGAAGCTCCACCTATAGTATTGGTAAACACAATCTTCGCAACGTTTGCGAAGATTGCGAAAATCGCGAAGAATTGTTCAAAATCGTTGCCCTAATGGCCTTTCCGCAGTTAAATATTGTCCGCTGGGATATAGGACTTCATTTTATTATTAAGCAATAATCAG
Organism: Nemertoderma westbladi; assembly: GCA_032718475.1. NCBI lineage: Eukaryota > Metazoa > Xenacoelomorpha > Nemertodermatida > Nemertodermatidae > Nemertoderma > Nemertoderma westbladi. Next base: position 551 of record JAUCBJ010007184.1, read on the forward strand.
TACTTTCAGTACCATTGGTTAATACAGTATGTTCAAAACAAAACTTCACCAGCTGATAGAGCATGTCTTAAAGTGTGGTAAAGTAAAAAAGTTTGTATAAAAATGTAAATTCCGATATAAGTCAACTTAAGGCCTTATGACACTTAAGCTACGATATCCACTGCATGAAATAGCATAAGTATGAAAAGGAAAAAATGTAGTACGGCGTTTAAATCTCACAAACCTTTATATAGCGGGACCATACATTTTAATGGCTGTATCGGTACTAATGGTACCGATGTTTTAAGGTTCAGTACCGATTGGTATTGGGTAACACTAATTTATTCATTGTTTTATCGAAATCATATTGAGTTAAAATAAAAATAAAATACACGTATTTTTGACAATTACTTGTCCCAAACGGTAACACCTGAATTCATCAAAAGGTTTTTATTGGGATTCTATAAACTAAATTCTTATTTGAAAGGACAATCTTTGGGAAGTTGAACGTTCAATATTTTACAAAAAATACAAAACATAACCAGAGATATGACTGGTTTTATACGTGCGAGTCGATTATGTCAATTAGGATTGACCCATGTGTAACGCCACGGGCATTGATTTACAATACTCTAGAATCAGTTCTATAAAACTTAATATGAAGATTCAAATATCAGCAGCTGATAGCCCAGATATTGGTCTTTTCGGTGGTTTAATCGTTTGTGGCAACAATTGACTGTGGAATAGAACTTAGTTGCTTTTACATTTATCAGCATGTGATTTGTCCCACCTGTAACAAAAAAAAAGGTGCGGGGCGGGACGTCCCACATGTAACAATGTAAATGGAATAATTTTGGGCTACAAAGTGGGACATGGGATAGATGTAAGTGGAAAATGAGTAGTTAGAGGTGGGAGGGCAGAAGTTAGAGTTGTGAGGGGAACAGTTAGAGATGGGAGGGAAATGGTAGAGTTGCAAGTAGTTAGAAGTTCGAGGGGGGGGGGGGGGGGGAGTTGGATGTGCAAAGGTGGTGGTTGGGGATGCTAGGGGAGTAATTAGGGATGCGATGGGGTGGTTGGAGGTTCGAGGGAAGCAGTTAGCGGTGCGAGAACGGAGTGGGAAGGAAGTATAGGAGGATCTGTGGAGTGTGTGGGAGGCGGTGGTTGTTGGTGGGAATAAAAGTTAAAATGAACTATTTACAGGTTTTGGCAAACTGCTATGCTTTATAGTGAGTGATGGAATATTATGGTTCTTCTGTTCAGAAATTGAAAATATGAGGAAGTACGTCACCGGGGGTTGAACCAGCGTTATACGTACGTTTCGGCCTATCAGGCCTCATCAGTAGCGCTAACCAGGTCAACCACTTGCCCCTGACACTTGCTCTAACATCGAATCCGAATCCACTTCTTTGAAACATACAGTGTTAGCGGACCTAAGTATATTACAGTGACATAACAGGTATAAACTCAATAATATAGTAAGCGAATCATCATATTTTGGGAATTTTCACATTTATACAAAAATTAAATTTTTACAGTTAATATAAAATGTTGTAATAATCGAAAAAGCGTCAAGTCTCCCTCAATGGGGGGAGACTTGACACCTAGGGTGGGAGACTTGACACCTAGGGTGGGAGACTTGACACCTATGGTGGGAGACTTGACACCTAGGGTGGGAGACTTGACACCTATGGTGGGAGACTTGACACCTAGGGTGGGAGACTTGAACCCCACGTCGCATACTTGTAAATTCGTTCAAAAACGCAGAAGAAGTGTAATAATTACATGTTCAACATGTCTATTTTCTAGTAGAGCAAAAAAAATTCAAAAAATGCGATTATAATTTTCAATCCAGGCATATATTAATTGTTTTCCTGTAATTCTATTGATGTGTGCCACTTTCTGACGAAGTGGAATCTTGTTTAAGCTGTCAATCACCCAGTTAGCGGGCTACTAACTACATTGCAAAGAGGGAAGGTAGTGTTGGTTGGCTTGGCTGGGTTTATCAAGGCCTCTCTCTCTCTCCCTGGCCACTCCATTGTATTCACATTCCATTGATAGCTTGGTCTGTGTAAGTGCCGATCAACTAGTTGGAGTGCTCTGGTGTAATGGTTCTCTACGTGGTGTTATCTCTAGGTACTAGGTAGACGTCAGCATTGAAGGCTTCAAGTCTCCCTCACACTCGGACGTCAAGTCTCCCCACATGGGCTTTTTTTATATTAATTTATATAATTTCAAAACGGCTGAACCAAAACTGGAAAACAATATATGGCAGGATTGTGCAATAATTAGTCAACACATGTTGTGAATTACAATTAACATACAGTAAAATAAGGATGCGAATTTTCATTCGTTGTAAAGGGCAAAAATTTACTTTTGAACACAGAAAACGTTTATTGACAATAAAACAAAAAATAACCAAAAGGTAATAAAACATTGTTGCGCGGGTGTAGCTAATATGTATTTTACACATTTTTGTGTGGTATTGTTAAATAATTTACAATAGTTTTTGAGTTATTAAAAAAAAATCAAGTCTCCCCTAAACTCAAATCCCCCTCACTCACCCTATATATATATATATATACCTGTATATCGGGCGTTACATTGTTGGACAAAGTGTTACAGGCATGGACATCTATCTACGACATCTATCCTGCGCTACGAGTTTTGAAAATTGTCAAAGTTTTAATGATAATATCATGTGCCGAATTTAATGAGATTTCAAATCTACAAGCATTTGTTCAATTGTATACGGCAATTATACGACAATTTCATCAGAAAGGCTCCCAAGGTAAATATTAAATTTGCCCTGTGCAGTAGGCCAATTCTAGTGAGTGGTACTGTTGTAGTAGTTCAATCTGTCTGTACTAAAAGCGAGCAATAATGCGGGTATAATTTTTAAGGGGGGGGGGGGGGGGTCACTTTTTATAGGCCAAAAAATTCAAGTTACTTCTTTTGTCGGATTTTTGTGCAAAATTTAATGGCGAATCCGAACATATAAGTTCTCATCGTGTTTACTTTTAGATATATTACGATTTTTATAAGTGCATGTTTTCTTTTCAATCAAATTAACATTATGTTACTCAAAAAAACTGTTTCCTGAAATATATACAGACAGACAAGATTACACCAACCCTCAAAACTGACATTGGAAATGAAATCACCGACCTGAAAAACGGACATCCGATAAACAGCCGGAATAGATTTGGCCCAACGTTAAAACTGATATCTGAAATGAAATCACCGTTCACGAAAACCCAAGTACCGAAATTCCAACTGTATGCTTCTTTAATAACATAAATGTCTACTTGAATTATTACATATTGACAGTCACATAGAGACTGACAATTTTGCGCGGGAAGGTTTAAAATTAAACGCATTTTAATTGGAATTTTTATATAGCCCTGTTGTTAAATAAGAAAATTGTATGAAATTTTCAGACAATGGTTCTTGGGATGCAGACCTGTAAAACTTCGAGGAAGAATTTTGAAATTTTGAGTGTAAGTTGTGTTTTGGCCGATAATTTGATAAACATTACTTTTTGGTAAAAATTACTCTTCTGAACCAAATTTCAAAATTCTGTTTACAATTATTGGTCAATATGTCTAGACCATTGACTGAAAATTTCAAACAATTTGATTAACAATTTGATGATTGGCGAGAAATTACAATATTTTCCTTGAAAATCATCATAAGAACTAACTAATACACAACATATGTAGAATTCCAATGCATAAAGAAAACTCTTTTAACCCTCCAAAAACGCCTCCTAAACCACAAAATCTAGATAGAAGAATAAAGAACCATAATATTTATTTATTGATAAGAACATGTAAGTTATTTATTAGCAATATTAATAATCTGTAAGTAAAACTAATCTACATCTGAGTCTAAATCATCGGAATCGAATTCAACATCCTCACTCACAAACAGCCCCTCGTCTATAGGTACTGAATCACCATTACAAACAATCCTATTATTATCAACAACCTCGGTGTCCACAGCTGCAGCTTCCGATAGTTTCAAATGTTCCAAATCTACACGAGCCTCGGTTGCCTCGCCATTACACCGCACAGTATCCATCACTGCAGCCGATAAACCCTCCAAAGTCAACTCAACCCCTTTTTCAACCTCTCCCTCCTCCACTTCCCTCTCTATAACCCCCTCTTGCACTTCATCGTCATCATCTGCCGCCATATCTGGATTGAAGGTAAACATCTGTCTCCCAGTAATCCCAGCGGTCTTCCCTCTACTAAACTCTTCTTTCTTCCGGCCGCTTTCCGTCACAGAACCTGCACGTTTATCTTCCAACTTACGTTTCTTCCATTTATTGAAAGTCTCCCAGGTTACAGGTATTAAATCCCTCCGCTGTGCCAACGCCTGTCTCTCCTTCTCCATCAACTCTTCCAACGACGCCACATTCGTACGTTGTTCTTCCATTTTCTTCCGCTCCTTCTGTAACACGAACCCAGGCGGCAGACAATGTTTGTACTTACACGTCTCCCCTCCATTCGGACACTCCCAGAACCAACCGTACTTGCAGCTCTCGACTGCGTCCAAGAAATGTTTACAAACGATCGACGTCTTACCGACTGACGCACCACCGTGTTTCTTCGCTACAACTTCCTTCAGTTTATCATCGTCCCACTCCTCCATATTATCTTCGGTTTCTCTAACGTCGTTATACAATGATTTCTTCTCTGCCCGCCTCTCGATCGCTAAATCGTGTGAGAACTTACATTTGACCCCCTTTCCGCAACTCCCCTGCTTAAAAAACGCGCACAGCACCGATTTGGGGTCTACGTCTTTACCGAGTTTCTGGGCAGTTGGTACAAATAATTTGTTTATTTCTTCCAACTGCCGTCTTTCCTCATCTTTCTTTTTATCTTTCTTCTCATTCTCCAAGAGTTTCGCCCTATTACTTTGATTACCGTATTTTACTTGACTCTCAACCTGTTGTATAAACTTTTGTTGTTTTGTTCCTTTTTTATTTTTCAAACCGAAAGTTTTATCTTCAATAATCTTATCCTTTTTCTTCTCCACAGCTTTCTTTGAATCTTTTTGACTGCTGGCCTTCTTGGGAGGCATTTCTAGACTTTTATTTTTATCAAGCTTTACAAAATAAAATACATAGGACTGCCTACTGTGACTGCCTACCGCTACTTACACTTAGTACCTAGTAGCCAGGTAGCTAAGCTACCGTCTGGCCGTCAGACCGTACTATCACTGACTATTGCAGTATTGCAGTATTGATTCGATGTATTACCACGGCAAGTGGCAAGGAAGCAAGGTCAATTAGAACAGCAGACTGGCAGAAGGCACTACCTGACTACCAGGATGCCAGACTATGGACTACACGACTACATCATACTGTCATATCAACCTACCAGCCGCTACCGGTACTGCTACTACCAGTACCAGACCAGCAGACTACTCAACTACCTGACTACTGGAGTAGGTACGGTACTCCATACTCTGTCTTCTGGTCTTGTCTGTCTGTCTGTCTGTAACTGTCCTCACTGCAGCACTGACTCACTCACAAGATTTATACTGTAGGGTAATTTATTAGATTGAAGGTCTAAAAAATATTACGCATAATCGAGGGTAAATGTGTTTGTACAGTAACAAGATTTCAATATTGCACTTGCTAATATCATTGTACTGTACCTAAAAAGAATATTAGTAAAACATTCAATAATATCATCTGGGGCGAATGGACTTGGAAGTTGGGGCGAATCAGTCAACTGCAGAACTGTCCAAGTCGATACGCCCCAGGTCCATATGCCCCTAAAATGTGGGGCGAATCAACATGAGGCGAAAAGGTCGAGGGGCGAATCGACCCGTACCCATAAAGGGCAGAAGGGGCTGAGGGGGGCGAGACTCGTTGCCTCTGGCACTGGCTGAGACAGCTACAAAATATTATTTGGACGGCAGTTTTCAATCAGTTTTATTATTGAAGTCAATCATTTTTATTGTTGAAATCAGTCAGTTTATATGCATTCAATCAGTTTTATTATTGAAATCAATCATCTTACATTGAATTACAATTCAATATAAATATTGAATTATATTGCAATATATTGAAATATATACTGTATATTGCAATATAAATATTGCAATATTTATATTGCAATCAGTTACCTAGGCAACCAGAGTTACAAAATCGAAATCTCAGAATCTTTTCTGCTTAGGATACTGCTACTGCTACCTGTACCTACAGTCCCATACAGGTAATATTAAGTATGGGTACCCGTGGGGTAACGTAACAAACAGTGTAATACAATGGCTATGTATGTCTGTATCTGTGTCTGTATGTCTATACAGCCATAAAGGCTGAGACAGAAAGGAAGGCTAGTACTGTAGTAGCAAGGCCATCGCCATTGTAATAAACCAGCCTCCATTACATGTCGGCCTTATTACGATTGCCTTGGTAAAAGTAGGCTACACACTTCAGCACTAGAAAGTTTGCCTTGGTACTCTGGTTGCCCCTGCAGGTAACAACAGATGACAGGGCAATGAAACAGCTGATTGCATCTTGAATTAAATATTGCAATATTTATGTTACAATAATATTGCAATATTTATGTTACAATAATATTGCAATATAATTAAATATATTATTGCAATATTTATATTGGAATATATTTCAATGTATTGCAATATTTATATTGGAATTGAATTGTAATTCAATGTAAGCTGATTGATTTCAATAATAAAACTGATTGATTTCAGTAGATTAACGCATTCAACTGATAGAATGCGTATACTGATTGAATTTATAAATATTGGATTTTGAGCCATTTGTGATGCCATATACTGTAGGCCTAAACACCGTATATTAAGGTTTACCTACAGTATAGTGTGTGTATGTGTATAGTGTATTTATAATAACATTTACTAAAATACCAAAGACGAGAAGTAATTATCGTCAATTGACAGGTTATTTGGTTCCATTAGAACAATAAGTTCATGTACAGCATGGTCGGCAGGCACTGACTATATATTTCTGTATATATAATAATAAGGAGATAAGGCTGTAATAAGGAGATGGGGGGGGGGGGGGGGGGGGGCAGCGTGGTAGACACTGAGTGATCGATTTCTGTATATAATATGGAGATGGGGGGGGGGGGGGGACTTTACTCAAATATCATATCCGCCAATTAATATTGTTATGATGTTAAATTAATAAATGTTAAGGGAAAGGATCAAGTTTCAGTAGCACGTTATTCTAACCAAAACAATAAGATAACGTCATCAGTAGCTGGTTACAGTTTACTTTTGAGTAAACTAAGTACAGTATTAAATTTGTATATTGTCTCGCATTTTGGTGCGATTCCTTATTTAGATACAATGTGCATTCATATTATGTTACAGTACGAAAATGTATTTCTCAAATTCGCTGCTCTTCTCGTCTTCTCACCAGTTGCAAATACATAGGAAAGTGGACGTTGGTACATATAAGGTAGGATATACCATATAAGGTAGCGGAATATCCGGTTATGTTTATTAATGTGTTCAAGTAATGTGGTAGAGGATTAACGCCATTTTTTACTGGAGTGCAGTGCTTATTCGGGTTATAGAATAAAATACTGTAGGCCCATGTGAAGAATACCAGGTTTTCACCAAAAACACAAGTTACAGAAGGGCTGAATCTAACCAAAACAATAAACTAATTAGTATATGTACAGGTTATAAGACAGAAATAAGCTCTTTAAAACACTTAATAAAGATAAATTAAAAAAATTCAAAATCTTCATATATAAAATTCCAATAAAAAGTCGACCGAAAAGTGAAATCCTGGTATTCTTCACATGGGCGATAAAATATCTCTGTAATTATTTTAATTTTTTATTAATTTTTATTTAATTTTTAATTTTGGTTAGTTATTACTGTATGCATTACTTATTTAGATTTATGTGCCTAGTGTAACTATGGTTCAATTCTTGATATTGATTTATAAAAAAATTGAGATTAGGCTTAGTAATCAGCTGTTATTTACGTTGATTTTCCCCTGGAGACAGATGAATTGCGATTCTATTGAAAGTCCCCCCCCCCCTATTTGATAATATGTGTGTCTATCGGTATGTCTGTCCGTCTATGCATTAACGTTTCAAATAACTACAGTAGAGACGGTATGACGGACCTCGAGGCCCGTGAAGCAGGTCGTAAGAGAGTCAAGTAAAAGCTTTTTGTTCTGTCCGATAAATTAGTCTGACACAGATTTATTATACACAGCTTCAAACTATTATTATTCTGTTGTAATTAATCATATGTAATCAACTGAATTATAACAGCTGTTGTAATCATACTGTATGTAATCAAATGAATTATAACAGCTGTTGTGATTATAGAAGATGAGAGCGGTTAGCGAAATTATGCTTTTGTTTTGTCGGATAGAGTAGTCGAATAGGAGTTGAGGTGTCAAGAGATTAATAATAATAACTAAATAAATTGGAGTTGAGCTGTTAATGCAACTGTAATTAAAGATGTAATATTATGGTTTTGTTCAGAAATGGAAAAAAAAAATGAGAAAGCGCGTCACCGGGGGTTGAACCAGCGCTATACCTACGTTTCAGCCTATCAGGCCTCATCAGTAGCGCTAACCAGTTCAGCCATTTGTCCCTGACATTCACTATCCCACCTAATCCACTTCTATTGAACAGGCAGTCTTAAGTTGCATATCCTATCTCTAACGGCGGACCTTCCAGCCTCAAGTATGTTAGAGTGAAACAGGAGGGAAGTACAAATAAATAAATATTCAGCTCGAGTATTGCTGCCAGGTGATATTAAATAAATAAATTGGAGTTGAGCTGTTAATGCAACTGTAATTAAATATGTAATATTATGGTTTTGTTCAGAAATGGAAAATAATAATATTATTAATAATATCACATCAATAATAATAACAGCAGTTGTCATGAATTCAATACAATCGCGCACAAGAATAAGTGATAACACAAATTCGTTCTTATTTTTATAAATACTGTAAAACAAGTTGAGAGGTTTCGATTTAAACCGCGATTTGACATTTATATTAATTATATACAGCAATTATATTATTATTATACAGTAGCAGAGTACATTTCAGTACACTTAGTACCCGATACTCAACAGAAGTACCCCGTCTAACTAAAATTCATTCAGTTGGCCTCCCACCTAACATAGCGCAGTGAGAGTAACCTTATACAGTAGATATTCCCATGGGATTCACTGGGAAGAGCCATCGGCTGACGGGGTAATACAGTACATTATAAACTAACAGTTGATGTTGGCTTACCGTTGGGATAAAGTGACTGAGTAAACACAACCTTACTAAGCTTGGCAAGAAGTAATATACTTGTCTGCAGTTTGGGCCTATTCAATAGCATTCATTAATCGCAATAATTTTTATTGTCCGTTTTTATCCTTTTTTTGTCATTTTTTTTTGATTTTTTATGTCATCCAAAAGTCTAATGTTATTCTGTATTTTAGTACCGGTACCGGCACTGGTACTGCTATAGGCCTACTGTGTAGCCTACCATTTAAATACGGTAATGGTAGGCCTACTGGCCTACCGGTTGTGCTAATAAATTTTAAATAATTGATAGGAGAATAATATCTTTCACATAATTTAAGCCTATTACTATTAATATTTTTATAATCAATAATGGATCATGACTACTGTCTGAGTAGTGTTACGGATAGCGGCACCACTACTTCCAACAGCACAGATCAGTTCATAAACTCATCCGTACTCGAAAAAACTACTTATACATGTTATACCCCGTTACCGTTTGATACCGGTAGTCACAATGATAGCGAAAACAACGACCCGTTTTTAGCCCAAAGGATCGCACGGCCAAGAGGTTCGTCCAATAAAGGGTATATACGGATTCGTACATTCTCAGACGTTGACAGTTTGGTTAGAAAATCCCGCCTCTGTAATCTGCCCCTTTCCCTCAATTAGCTAAATGATCGTTTATTGTTTTGGTTAGATAATCCCGCCTCTGTAACCTGCTCCTTTCCCTCAATTGGTAATGTTATCGTTTATTGTTTTGGTTAGAAAATCCCGCCTCTGTAACCTGCTCCTTTCTCTCAATTGGTAATGTTATCGTTTATTGTTTTGGTTAGAAAATCCCGTCTCTGTAACCTGCTCCTTTCTCTCAATTGGTAATGTTATCGTTTATTGTTTTGGTTAGAAAATCCCGTCTCTGTAACCTGCTCCTTTCCGTCAATTCGTTAAATGATCGTTTATTGTTTTGGTTAGAAAATCCCGCCTCTGTAACCTACCCCTTTCCCTCAATTAGTTAAATGATCGTTTATTGTTTTGGTTAGATAATCCCGCCTCTGTAACCTGCTCCTTTCCCTCAATTGGTAATGTTATCGTTTATTGTTTTGGTTAGGAAATCCCGCCTCTGTAACCTGCTCCTTTCCCTCAATAAGTTAAGTGATCGTTTTTTGTTTTGGTTAGAAAATCCCGCCTCTGTAACCTGCTCCTTTCCCTCAATTAGTTAAGTGATCGTTTATTGTTTTGGTTACAAAATCCCGTCTCTGTAACCTGCTCCTTTCCCTGATTTGGTAAAGTGACTGTTTATTGTTTTGGTTAGAAAACTCGGCCTTAACCTGCTCCTTTCCATCAATTGGTAATTGTTTTTGGCTATAAAATGAGTGTTTTGCTACGTCATGTGGTAATCGATTATCGACAACAACCACAAACTATTAAATATAGAGTCTTTTTACCACAGGCGCATATGGAATTCTATCTCATAGTCTATAAATCATGGAATCATGGAATGTTTTGGCACAGGCATAGTGAAATCAACGATCTGACAGTCCAGAAATCACCAGTCTGACAGTTTGAAGAAATACATACATAAAAAGTCATTAAAATGACAATAAAAGTCATTAAATGGACAACAAAAGTCATTATGCATAATTCGTAAAAAAAAAAATGACAAAAAAAGTCAAATAAAATGACATAAAAAATCACTGCCTTCATTAATAGGCCCTCACTGTCATTTTATTCATGAGCACACCAGCTGGTGTTTCTATCATCTATTGAGTCAATGGCTATTTTCGTGTTTTGGGGCTATTTTTCGAAATAAAACAATTTGAGATGTTGAGATTCCACACGTAGGCCTACTCATAGAAATCGATTTTTATTGTTCATGCAAAATTTGGGGGGTGGGGGAAACAACAGTAGACGCAATAAGAATTCATCCCCCTCCAGGGTAAATTCGACGCAAATAACAGCTGATTACTCTCAAAAAATAAAACTTACCTTTTCTATTCTGCTTAGTTTATTGGTTTGGTTAAAATAACGTGCCTCTGTAACCTGCTCATTTCCCTATATTGAAAATTAGACAGTAGTCAGTAGCTTTTTTTTCTTACAGTAATAATATGGTTCCTAGGGCCTAATCTTCCTAGCCAAAGTAAACTACAGTACAATTGGAATAAATCAGTTAGCCTATTTGAGTAAAAAGCTATTGCATTCCTAGGCAATCGATATTGTTGCTGGGAAAATTATTTGCCAAAATCTTTTGTGATTGCAGCAGCACTTGATAAATTTATGTTCCAACAGAATTCAGTAGAATAGGACTACAATAATATTTATTTAAAAACCTCTACCAACGCAATAATATTAATCTTACTATCGATTGAAGCCCTACATTTAAATTCAACGTTTCTGTTGTAACTATTTATTTTACGTTTAGATTTACTTTTTGAACTACTTTATGATCACAACTGAATCAATATGTGCAAAGAATGTACAAAATATTAATATACAGTATTTAGTATTATATCAACCTACAGTACCAACATTTTTAGTTTATGTATTAATGTATTAAAACTACTGTATGTATTTATTATGTATTATTAGTTTATGTTTTTGAAAAAAGCAGTCTTTCAAACAAAATAATGCAGTCACACTATTAGCTACATTTTTTATTATGCCTGCTGTAGTTAATATGACAGAATTGTTTACACTCAACTTTGCAGACTCACATGTATTCGCGTTTTAGGGTCACAATTCAGTAAAATATTTTTTCTTTTTATGTATTGATAGTCCATTAATGTATAATAGTTAAGTATTACTGAAGACGATATAGTACTAAAATCATATTTTATTTATTGAATCTCGCCATAATAATGGTATAAGATTAATACTTACAGTTCAATAATACATTCTTGCAGAAGTTACGACAATTCGAATTAAGTTCCACCGAGAAGGGGGGGGGGGGGGGGGGGGGGGGAGCTGGACGCAAATCCCTTCTTGGCGAATTGATATCCACCCCAATGTTAAATTCTCGATTTAGGGAAAGGAGCAGGTTACATTGGCACGTTATTTTAACCAAAACAATAAACTAAACACAAGAGAACAGGTTACAGTTTTATTTTTGTGAGTAATAAGCTGTTATTTGCGTCCAATTTCTCCTGGAGAGGGATGAATTTTTATTGCGTCCAGTTCCCCCCCCCCCCCCCCCCTCCCTCCCCCTATCTGGTTGAATGAAAAAAGTTATCCTTTTCGAGTTAATGTGTCCTTTATACAGGCTCTACTGCAGTCCTTTACACAGGCTCTACTGTAGTCCTTTACACAGGCTCTACCGTAGCCCTTTATACAGGCTCTACTGTAGTCTTTTATACAGGCTCTACTGTAGTCCTTTATACAGGCTCTACTGTAGTCCTTTATACAGGATCTACTGTAGTCCTTTATACAGGCTCTACTGCAGTCCTTTATACAGGCTCTACTGTAGTCCTTTATACAGGCTCTACTGTAGTCCTTTATACAGGCTCTACTGTAGTCCTTTATACAGGCTCTACTGTAGTCCTTTATAAAGGCTCTACTGTAGTCCTTTATACAGGCTCTACTGTAGTCCTTTATACAGGCTCTACTGTAGTCCTTTATACAGGCTGTACTGTAGTCCTTTATACAGGCTCTACTGTAGTCCTTTATACAGGCTCTACTGTAGTCCTTTATACAGGCTCTACTGTAGTCCTTTATACAGGCTCTACTGTAGTCCTTTATACAGGCTCTACTGTAGTCCTTTATACAGGCTCCATTGTGTAGTCCTTCATACAGGCTCTACTGTAGTCCTTTATACAGGCTCTACAGTAGTCCTTTATACAGGCTCTACTGCAGTCCTTTATACAGGCTCTACTGTAGTCCTTTATACAGGCTGTACTGTAGTCCTTTATACAGGCTCTACTGTAGTCCTTTATACAGGCTCTACTGTAGTCCTTTATACAGGCTCTACTGTAGTCCTTTATACAGGCTCTACTGCAGTTCTTTACACAGGCTATACTGTAGTCCTTTATACAGGCTCTACTGTAGTCCTTTATACAGGCTCTACTGTAGTCCTTTATACAGGCTGTACTGTAGTCCTTTATACAGGCTCTACTGCCCGTAGTCCTTTATACAGGCTCTACTGTAGACCTTTACACAGGCTATACTGTAGTCCTTTATACAGGCTATACTGTAGTCCTTTATACAGGCTCTACTGTAGTCCTTTATACAGGCTATACTGTAGTCCTTTATACAGGCTCTACTGTAGTCCTTTATACAGGCTCTACTGTAGTCCTTTATAAAGGCTCTACTGTAGTCCTTTATACAGGCTCTACTGTAGTCCTTTATACAGGCTCTACTGCAGTCCTTTATACAGGCTCTACTGTAGTCCTTTATACAGGCTCTACTGTAGTCCTTTATACAGGCTCTACTGTAGTCCTTTATACAGGCTCTACTGTAGTCCTTTATAAAGGCTCTACTGTAGTCCTTTATACAGGCTCTACTGTAGTCCTTTATACAGGCTCTACTGTAGTCCTTTATACAGGCTGTACTGTAGTCCTTTATACAGGCTCTACTGTAGTCCTTTATACAGGCTCTACTGTAGTCCTTTATACAGGCTCTACTGTAGTCCTTTATACAGGCTCTACTGTAGTCCTTTATACAGGCTCTACTGTAGTCCTTTATACAGGCTCTATTGTGTAGTCCTTCATACAGGCTCTACTGTAGTCCTTTATACAGGCTCTACAGTAGTCCTTTATACAGGCTCTACTGCAGTCCTTTATACAGGCTCTACTGTAGTCCTTTATACAGGCTGTACTGTAGTCCTTTATACAGGCTCTACTGTAGTCCTTTATACAGGCTCTACTGTAGTCCTTTATACAGGCTATACTGTAGTCCTTTATACAGGCTCTACTGTAGTCCTTTATACAGGCTCTACTGTAGTCCTTTATACAGGCTCTATTGTGTAGTCCTTCATACAGGCTCTACTGTAGTCCTTTATACAGGCTCTACAGTAGTCCTTTATACAGGCTCTACTGCAGTCCTTTATACAGGCTCTACTGTAGTCCTTTATACAGGCTGTACTGTAGTCCTTTATACAGGCTCTACTGTAGTCCTTTATACAGGCTCTACTGTAGTCCTTTATACAGGCTCTACTGTAGTCCTTTATACAGGCTCTACTGCAGTCCTTTACACAGGCTATACTGTAGTCCTTTATACAGGCTCTACTGTAGTCCTTTATACAGGCTCTACTGTAGTCCTTTATACAGGCTCTACTGTAGTCCTTTATACAGGCTGTACTGTAGTCCTTTATACAGGCTCTACTGTAGTCCTTTATACAGGCTGTACTGTAGTCCTTTATACAGGCTCTACTGTA